>VZTG01010061.1:798290-1039306 GCA_013397845.1 Melanocharis versteri | reverse complement strand
TTCCCCCCCCCCCCCCCTTGCTTTTTGGAACTGCAAGTCCATTGACAAATTCCATCACAGCTGAAAGAAGAAATCTAGGCTTTTGGAGGATATCTGTGGTTTAGGAGAGACAGGATTCCTTTACACATCTCTGATCCAGGAAAGATCCTCTGATTAAGGCAGTGGAGGGCTCTGTTTGTGTCTGTTCAGTGTTCTCATTGAATCTCCAGCCTGGCTGACTTCTCTGAATGATAGTTCTGGGCAGTGTGTGACCTTCCCTCTGGAGAAAAGTTGTCCAGCACAACTGCCTTTACTGATGAAGACACTCTGCAAGTGTCTGGATTGAGAGGTCTGCATCTCCATCAAGGGAAAATGCTGTGTCCTGAAGATCACTTGCAGTCTGCCACTGGAAGGCAAGTAAGGACTGGGCTGGACGCCTGCTGAGCTGGTGTAGGAAGTAAGCTGCAGATCGAAACTTGGAGAGCAATTAAACATGGGAACACCCTTTGAAAAACAAAACCAAAAAGCCACACGCAATGACTACTCAAGATTTGAATTCTTCAGTACTCAATACCTTTCTGAACAAGGTGAAAACGGTTTTTAAGGCTCTGAGAGGATGAAGTGTAGTGACTCATGCTTGTCATGTCAGTATGTGTTATCCAGCTGTTTCTTCTGGCATGAAAACCTGTTAGTTTTTACTGATACTGTAAGCGTGGAAAACCAAACAAAACCTGAGATTCCTTCCCCTGGAACAGAGCAAGCTTCAGCAGCCTTTTGGAAATATAACAAGGGCTTCCTTGATTAAGTGAACTGTTTACAGACCTGGGTAACTATCAAGGATGCCAGGGGTTAAGTAAGATAATTTATTTTTGATGAAAATCAGAAAAAACAAAATCTGGTTTCTGTATTGTCCATTAGTATGCCAGTTAAGCAACCAGAAATACTGTTCAAGGAACACCTAGTTTGTAAATGAATAAGGATTTCAGGCCTGGAGTAGAGAACCTGTACGAACTGTGCAGCGAGGGCTGCTCTGTTGGAGTGTGTGGTTTTGCATAACAGGTGAACTGAAAATGATGGGTATGACAGGAGCTATATTTAAATGAGCCGAGCTGAAAGCAGTGCAAGAATAGAGGAAAATGATATACACAAATCACAGCGAATTCTGTCCTCCGCAGATCTATTTCTTTTGTCCCAAGCAAAAATTGCTGTGATGGAACATGGAGAACTAACTTTTGTGACCAAATGAGTCGAAACAACAGTCTGAGTTTGGCAAAGGTACATGCATTGTGGCATGTGGAGGGGAAAGAAACAAATGTCTTCTGGAAAAAACTGAGCGAAAGAACAGTTTCATTTTCCAAGATATCAGAAGGATTTTTAAGGATTTTTGCCTTATGGAGAAGGAAACTTCAAGATCGTAATTTCCAGTGTTTTAGGTCAATACAGTCATAGAATTTCTGAAAGGTCAAAGTTGGGATGAAAAATACTGTGAATGGGTCTTTACACAACCAAGTTTCTGGGTTTTCGTCAAATATTTTTGCATATATTTTGGAGTTTCAGCTACTATTGGCTTGAAGGAAGGACCAGGAGCGTGTAGAGCAAGTGATGTTGTTTTGTGCAGCACTGGCTGGGCTGCAGCAGCGTGGTGTGAGGATCTCATGCTTCCCAGCCTCTGGTACTAGAAAAATATTGTGGTGATTAAAATCATAGTTTAGGGCATGTTTGAATCAGAGGAGAGCCCCACAAGGCTGTGGTATCTTTATATTCTTGAGAGAAAGTCCTGGTGTTATCAAACTCAGTGCCAGTCTTGTCACACCAGTGACACCAGTCTGCACTGGGGTCAGCCCAGCATCCCCACACTGCTTCCATCCTAAGTCACCATCTCTTTGTACCTTAACCTTAAACACAGCAGTAACTTTACTCCAGTTTTACTTCTTGACATTCCTGAGACGACTTAAATATTTCAAGCCATGTTCCTCAGCGGAGTCATTAGGTGGGGCATACAATAAATGTCATTTTTTTTATTTAGGGAGTTTTCACTGCCATTACTCTAGGCTTAAAAGCACTCATGCTTTAAATAGCAATTTACCTTTTTTTTCAGTTTGCTGTAAAAGTCGAAATGCACTGTTCTTCCGTACTTCCAGGCACCTATAATTTCAGCTATGCTGCATTGAAGTGAATCTCCTATTTGCATTGTTTGGTTTTTTTTCCCCATTTTCCTTTATGCCATGGGAATCCTGTGTCTGTCCTTGTTACGTCAGGCTTCCACAAGGGACACTCAGGTTGATCTCCAAGCTCATCCTTTCAGTGAGCATCTACTGCTTGCCAGTTTTCCCTCCTCAAGAAATTTCCTACTTGTTGAGCAAAAATGGTAAAAATGATACATTTTTTTGTTACCTCTCGGGAAGCTCCTGCTGGTGTGGGCAGTGTGCTGTCTGTTAGCATTGTATCAGAAAGAGCTGCATTTTTCCTAAGTGGAGCTTTGTTATGAAGTTCATTTGACTGAAAATATTTTGCATGCTTAACTACCTGCTGGTGAATTTTTCTATGCCAAGTAATGTGTCAGGAGCTAGCGGAGCATAGTAAGTTAATTACTTGTGTGCATACTGTGAAGGAAAAGCAAACAGCAAGGCACCGGTGATACGAAGAATGAGACTTCATTTCAGTCACCAGAGATTGTCTTGTTAATGAATCCACTCAATCAGCAGGGAATTGGTAATGTAGATAAGCCCAGGTATGGCTGTGTACTGATAGGAAGATTAGTCCCTCAACCAAAACATTGT
The DNA here is from genome assembly GCA_013397845.1 of Melanocharis versteri. Lineage (NCBI taxonomy): Eukaryota > Metazoa > Chordata > Aves > Passeriformes > Melanocharitidae > Melanocharis > Melanocharis versteri. The sequence goes on along the minus strand of VZTG01010061.1, from coordinate 1,036,547 downwards.
TTTTAGTGAGAGTTTGCTAATATTGAATAGTTTTTCAAAAGCACCAGTGAGATAAAGTAACAGCCTGAATAATGATGGCTGTCTCGAAAAGACACGATGGTGTTGATGATCTTCTAATGTGCTCTGCAGACACCATATAAATCCAATATCTTACAGATTTCACAGTTAAGTGATACACTCCAGATTCCATTTTATGGTGTATGTCACTGTGGGCTGCCCAAACGCTGCTCTGACTACAGAGCACGGGGAGGTGTGTTCAGAGCTGGCTTCTGCCTTCCCCACCCCGGACAGGGAGGGCTGTGGCAACACCTGCCTTGCTTCCGAGCATCCTTGGTGGCAGCAAGTGAAGAGGCTCCCATAGGAGGCAGCAGAAGCTGTGGGAGCTGCAGACAGTGAGGTGGAGGAACAGGTGATGCCCTCCCGTCGCCCTCGGGAAAATCCATCCTGGGAACAGCTGCATCCCAGAGCCTGCAAGCTGCACTCTGGGGTGTCCGTCCCTAAATGAAAGGTTCATGCGGTGCTGGAGGAAAGAACTTTTATCCCAGCTAGGGTACCTTTTGGGGTTTTTATTTAACTTGGTGTTTGAATGTGCACCACAGGTACTGTGGGAGTGAATCTCCTGCAGCGCTCACCCTGACTCCATCCATCACAGCAGTTCTTTGCTGCCAGCTCTCTGCAGCAGCTGGTTTTCCCCCACAGCAGCTGCTCAGGTGTTTGTGTGCATTCCCCTGCCAAAGGGTAGTGCTGGCACAAGGGAAGGGGCTCTGCCTGTCCTGGCTGGGCAAGGCTCTGGGGTGGGAGAGGGGCTGCTGCCAGTGCCCTCCTCCAGCACTGACCTAAAACTCATCTGGAGAGAAGGGCTACAACTGAACAGGATCCACATTAGGAACATTAGGTCCTTTTCATGACTTTGGTTTGTTGGGTTTTTTGGCATTGCTTGGTTTTCGGGAGGTTTTTTGGTGGGTTTGTTTATTTGTTTTTTCCTTACTCTGGATTTTCCTATTGGAAAACTAAAGCTGGTTTGGAACAGTTTAAGCCATGTAGTGTAACATACTGGAAATGACAGATATAGAACAAAAATGAGAAAACCAGTTGTAAATGTTCTCTGTCAGCCACAGAAGCAGTGCCTTCTGATGGAGTACCTCAGGCTGGACTCTATGGCTGCTTATTGTCTTCCTATTCATTCCTCTTAAATTAATGGTAGAAACATAGACTGAATGTTAATAGAAGTTGAGGCCAGGGTTCACGATGTGTCATTAAGCAAAAGCTAGCAATCTCCCAGCAACTCTCCTGGGAGCTATTTTACTGGTGCATATTAGTGAAAGGGACAGCTGGATTGAGGAGGCTGTTGGAACAGAGATGCCATTAAGAACTTAGTTGGGCAAAAAAGTTGATTTTCACCTAAAAAGGCAATATCACGGCAAAGCCAGTATTTGTCAAGATTTGATGAGTGATTTTGGGGTCTGTAGTGTTTTCTGTGATGTAGTTGAACTATGAGGTCCAAATCTGGCGGCTGTCTCTGGTCAGGTTAGAATCAACAAGGGGTTTTGAAAAGCTGAGGGTGACATGTTTCAACAACAGATAATTTTATCTTCCTGGCTTTATCTTTTAAATCCACCCTCTGCTTAGGACACTTCTGGTTTTTGTAAATGTTAAACCTGAGCCAAAGCAACAAGTGAAAATCATTTCTGTAGTAGGTTTCTTTTGAAATGATGAGTACTTTCCAGCAGTGCCTCTGGATAGGCTTTATTGATATCAGCCCTGCCCCCCTTTATTCTCTTTCTATATTGCTCTGTGCTCTCTGTGGGTGTTTTATTAACTTGCATCCTGCAAAAATTCAATAAAAATATACAGTTTTTTCCTGTCTTTCCTCCTCCTTTTCTTTTTTTTTTCATGCTGGCTTTCAGAGACAGAGCTCTGGGGAGGGCTTCTTTGGTTAGTTACGAGGAACAGATGGGAATCAAGAAAAGGTACTTTCTGTTCCTGTACCCACCCAAATTGGAGGTAATTAAGTTACTGTGAGGCATCATTTACGTTAGCAGTTCCTTTGGTGAGATCAAGCCTATTAAGAGAAGTAATAGGACTCAAGTCTGTGGTGCTTTGAGAAATAACTGGAACTGGTTTTTTTCTGAATGTGTTTGCAGGTACCCTGGTGCCAAGATCTGTAGTGGGACAGTTGAGTCTTGCACAGCTTTTTATCTCCATAGCTCTCTTCAAGTTCTGAGCAATCCTTGCAGCTGCTCTGATGAGACAGGTGAACTTCTCCCTTTATAAAGGAAGGGAGTGAAATGGAGCATGTAGCTCCTGGTGGTAGGAAGGAGACAGAGAAGCAAGATGGGAATTTTAGATTTCCTGGCGTAAATGTCATGGCTTGTTACTGTCACTGTCACTGTCGTTCAGTGTTCGTGTCTGAGCCCCTGGGCAGGTTCAGCAGCATGGGAGCATTGATCCTTCAGCAGGGTCTCACTCAAGCCCTCAAACAACCCATGATCTCTGGTTTAAAAACCACAAAAGGGTTCCTGAGCCCATCATGTCTGTTCTTGCACGTTTCCTTCTTGCCTCACTACTCCTGCAGCCTGAGGTCTGTTTCCCACAGTTTCAGCTCTGCAAATGCTCCCAGGCTGCTCCCCAGTTTCAACTCCAGCCCCTGTGGGGACTTTCAGCTGCAGTGTGGTGGGAAGGTCACAGGCACAGAGTGGCAAGCTGGCTGCTTGTCTTCCTGGCTTTTGCCTGCTCTGGGTGTTGGCAATGGTGGCTGTAATTAGCACTGAGCCAAATTCAGATCGTCTTCCTTCCTTTTCTTTCAACAAAGCCTCCTTGAAGCCCCGAAGCCTCCATCTGCATCCAACAGCTCTTGGGTGGGAAAGCTTCTTGCCCAGTTTCTTCCTCTTGTTTGCTCAGATTTATTTTCTCAGAGCTTTGTTCACGCTGTGCTTTCTCCTTGGAGTAGCACAGATGGAACCATGGTTTACATCAACATTATACGAGCTTGTGCTTTTTCATATGTTTAATTCTATGAAACACCAGACTAATTTCCTCTTTTATCTTTGCTCTCTGGAAGAAATTACATTTCTTTTCTTTCTCATGGGAAGGCTGATCACCTTTCTGGTGTGTTAGTGCCAGCTCTGGAAGATGGCCTTGGAGAAGAAAGCATGAAGCAAGGTGTTACAGAGAAGGGGAGGTTAGCCCAGGGGGCTGCATCTGTTCAAGTTTGAGATCTTTTATACTGTGTTTGTCTTACATTGTTCAGTTTAAGCTTTTTGAGGTGGCAGCTGTTTGTTAGTGAGGTTTGCAAGAATGGAGCCCCTCTTCCTTCTGCTGCATTGGGATACTACAGCAATATAAATATCCCTCCTGTCAAGGTCCATTGTTACACAGCTATAGCCCTGTAAATGGCAAAAAGGATAGTTGAAAAGGGAGGCCCTTCTCCAGGGAAACTTGTCCTGGGTGTGACCTGTCCAGTGCCCCCGTCCCCTGTCCAGGCACCCGTTACTGAAATCTGTGTCTTCCTCCCAACAACACAAAGGGCTCTCGCTGAGCTACTGCATTGATTTGTAATACATCTTCATTCTGTAATTTCCATTAGGATTTATACTTTCAAAAATTATATTTAGGAAAAAATCTATTTTTATGTCTGTCCCTAGTCTTCATAGGGTTTTACTGAACTAGTAAAGGAATAGAAGAAAGTTAATTTACGATGCCTTCATATAAATTAATCTCCTGTTTTTTTCCTTATATTGCAAGTTATCACCTCGTTTATTATATGCAGCTGAGGGTGAGCAGTTTTTAAAAGGCCTCTGACAGTTATGAAATGAATGGTATGAGATGTCAGATACATTTATTAAAAATGTAGAAAATTATTAAAAACAGAGGATGTAGATATACATTGTCTCAGTCACTTGCCACCAGCAGGCACTTTCAATACCACAATTTATCCTCCCACTCAGTGAGTTCTGCACAATAATTTCATTGATATTGTTGTGCTCAGTGCTCAATATAAATAATTTTGAAATATTAGTTGTAAAATTCAACAGGTCATTAGGCAAGTCTATCTGGAGTTTATTGTGTGAGACACCCCTAAAAAAGCCCCCAACTATTTTGCCAGCACAGCTAAACTTAGTACCATTTTCACTTTTGTGTGGTGGTAAATTATTCAGCTCACAAATGCTAAAACTTGAAATGTTTATGGAAAAAGCTTGTTTTAGTAATTACACTTACTCCACTTCTTTGTGAGCTTCCTGCAACATTAGTCCTAAGGTCCTAGTGTTTCCTAATGTTGGATATTTATCATACATTTGTGCCACTGGCAGGTTGATAGGTACAGTGGGAGCTTCATACAAGATTCATGGCAGCTTCATACTTTTTTGAGGAGCAAAATTGGGATGCAGAAAGTCTGTGTATGGGGGGGAATATTTATTAAAAGGTCGCTACGTTCGTGACTGTGTAATAGAGAACAGTTCACTAAGGAATACAAAGGTTGAAAACATACATTAAAAACTTCACCAAAGGTAATTGAAGGTTAGGAAGTTTAATTAAAGAATCCAGCAATAACTGTAGCATCTGTGGATATGAAAGTTTAAGGAGAACATGCACGTCACTCTGTCTTTCAGTTTAAAAGCCGCAGACATTATAGGATAGTTTATATTTAGGAGCGTGATTTAAAGCCTTTCTTTGCATCTGCCACATTTTGGCAGTGTGACAGTATCACTGACACAATCCGTTTTGAAGATCAGCTTTCCTTCCGCAGCCCCAGGGCTGGGCAGTGCTGTAGCTGTAGCTGTGGTGGCATTGGTGCTTCTGTGCTGCTGCTGCTGGTGGCTCAAAGGTTATCCAAATCCAACCCCTTTTTGTTCCATCTTCCTGTATTCCGTGTTTGTTTCAACAAGTACAGGTTAAGATATGCCTTATCGGAGATTGTTCTTGGGGAGAGTTCCTCACAGATTTTTTGACTTCTCAGGAAACTGTCCCAGGTTGTTTACACCTCTGCCATGCCTTGCACACCTTCCCTGTACTGAGCTTGCAGATTGGGTAATGCTCAGACCCGTTCGGGTCTCAGCAAGCTCCTCAGGATCTTGCTCTTGGTATTCGGTCTCATTTTTCAAGCAGTAATTGGAATTTTCTGCAAGCACGAGTGTCTCATGTTAAACAGGGTGGTGACAGAGAATAATAAAATGAAAAGCCCTTTTCCCCCAGGGCAGGAAATCTTTGTTCAAAGCAGCACTGTGAACTCTTAACTACAGGCTCTCCTTCTCCATCCCTTTGATTTTGATATGCCATCACTTTAGAGCAAGACAGTATAATTTCAGCAACTTTTCTCCCTAATATAATGATTTAACAACTGGGTTGCTTTCTCTGCAATGAGAAGACCTCTGAAAGATGCTACTGATTTTTATCAAGGCTTTCAGGGATTTTTAAACCTTTACCTCTGCAGCCTCATGCTAAATCAATCAGCAAGAGATATGTCATTCAAATCATTCTTTTTGGCCTTGTATCTAAATGCAGTCTTTAGGCTTCATCCTACAGATTTCACTTTTTTTCTGCTTCCCAGGAGAGGACTGGAGGTGAGAGGAGAGGGTAAAGGGAGGCTGATTTTTCAGCCAGTCTGGATCTGCAGCACATGCCTTGCCTCCTGTCACTATTTACGTGGCTTAAGCACCTTCTCCAGTGCCTTCCTGGACTTACTGATACAGCTCCTCTTAAATGGCAAACAGTGGTGACGAGATCTTCTGGCAGCAAGCAACAGCTTCGGGTTTTTTGGTCCTGGATAACAGAGAGGAGCCCCAGGACTGAGATTTCCGAAGGATCTTAAAATGCATTCACTTCTGTAGTGAATTTCACTGATATTTGTTTGTTTAAAACAATTTTTTCCTGTTTGAAAATCCGGGCTGCTATTGAAGTTCATTACTTTGTAGCTGAGCAAGGGCCCCTCTTCCTTGTTCTTTCTCTGTGTGGAAGAAAGGAACTGATTTTGTTTACTGGTGGTGACATTTCAGTGTTTCTTGAGATTTAGCTCATGATGGACTAGTTCAGGTAGGACAGAGACTTGGAGGCAGAGATTCAGATCTGTAGTGTTGCTCAGCTAAATGCTGGAATGGTTGGGCAGGTCATAGCTGCCAGTCCACGAGGAGGGAAGCATCTCCATTTATCCAGAGCCTGTAAAACTTGCACAGGTTCTTACCTGCTGTGGTCCTTGGAGTCTGCAGGCTGCCCCTCCAGAGCTGTGCAAGAAAAGGCTGGGACCTCTGTTTTTATTTGAAGGGGAAATACTAATCCATTCCCTCGGTCCCTAATAACTGGTTGGATTTTGCCCTAAGAGAAACAGGGAATTTTCTCCCATATTAAGATGATGGGATAGGATGTCCCCATGAAGTGGCCAAGCTAACTGCAGAAATGAGGGGATTTGATTGCTTTGCAGTCATTATTACCATTTTCATTCAAAAAGGAAAAGTCAAGAGACATTGAGTACCGACAAAGATTTGTCTGAGGTAATTCTGTTAAAAAAAAAGAACCAAAAAGAACAAATAATAAAAACCCTTCAAAATTAAAAGCCCTGAACTAGTTCTTTCCATGTCAGGCCTGAGATTTAAAGTCACATTTTTGTAAAAATGTTTAGAAAACAAGTGAAATTAAAAAAAAATTGATATTTCTACCTCCTTCCCAAGTTACAAATAAATAATGAAAATCACATTACTCAAAAATTGCTAATGTCTGTTAAACTATATCTGCGTAAAGGTGTATGTGTTGCACACCTGTTTATATCAGAGTAGCTGATCCATTAATTAAAAAAATTATGTAAAATCAAGGAAGTGCCAGTGTTTTTAATAACAGATGTTTTAAACGAAGGAGTGTGGGAGAAAAACAAATATATTTGATTTTTTTTTTGAAGTGGAAGTTTTTATACAAGCTTTAATTAGATTTTGGCAGAATACATTACCTTAATGGTTTTTCATTAATGAAGACTGCTCATTGCTTTGTACAGTAAAAAGAAGAAAAAAAGTAATCTTGGATTATATTTAAGGAGCAGACAGTGTATTAAAAAACTGTTAAAGTTACTGCAGTCATTGACAGAATGATTTTGCATGAGAAAAGAACCTAGGAAGTGTCAGGGAATTTCAGACAAGGATGGGTGACAACATCTCTGGCCTGAAGCGTGGGTTGAAATAGATGTGTGTGAGCCCCACGTGTGGCTGAGCTCCCTGGCCCCAGCTCTCCTTTCAGCCTTGGGAGCCAGTGTCCCTTTTGTCCCTGGTTTCAGCAGAGGAAAGTTCAAGTCCACAGAGACCTGGCTGCACCCAAGCACCCCCTGCTCTTGCTGCAGAGGATTTGGCTGGTCTGGGGTGGATCCAGCCCTCCTGCCTCAGTGTGAGCCTTCAGCTGCTGGACCCAATCCCTGGTTTCCTGGAGGCAGAGCACTGACTTCAGTCCCTGAAGATGCCAAATATTATCAGTTACTGTTCTTTCTGTGCTGCCCCTGCATCAAATATTCCAGCTCCAGGATGGGGCTGTCTGATGTTTGCCTTTGCCTGCAGGTTGTCCCACCATCTCAGTGGAAATGTGTATTATTTATTAACACAGGTGTGGGCTCTTCACTTGGTTTCTGAAAACCGAATTATTTATCAGCCTTAAAAGGCCAACTCAAATTCATTTGAAATGTTATTTGATTAAAGCCACCATGCTTACTGTTGGAAAAATGAAATACAAATAGCCATAAGTTCCTGTGTTTCAGATGGGTAAATGTCACACACAGAATTACAGGATTTCTTTTTTTAACTAGGTTTAAGTGAAACAGAGTCTTTATTTAGTGTCATGTTTTTATTTAAAAGCATTTATTTAAAGTTCTAAAAAACAAAGAATTCAATAAAGCAAGACAGGTGTAACTGCAAATGATTAATGATATAATTCTCAGTACTTTATAAAGTGTCTAACACTGAAGAGATTTATACAGTGCAGAATGGCAATTGTGCTTTGATGGAAGGAATAGGTAATCAATATCTGCAAGCTTGGAAAAAGTGTTCTATTTCCTCCTCTAATGATATAGGGCTTTTTTGCAAAGCAAGGATGTCTGGAGCATGAGACACTTGGAAGAAGAATTAATTTGAAATCTGTAGTGGAAGATCAGTTTTAATTGAAACTGCACTTGAATGTTCATGGAAAAATACAGGCAGTTGGGCCTGAACCCTTCTGATGGCTACCTGGGAATTCATGAATCCCACTGCACTATTCTTGATTACATCTTATAGGTTGTTGAGGCTTTTTTTTTTTTTCTGGGTAGGGGATATAATTTATTTAGTTTGCTTTCAAGCTCAAAAGTTTTCCTCTCTCCTCCCTGGCCTGCCATTCCCTTTCCGTGCCCATTGCTAAAGCTGGGGCGGCCCCAGTTCTGCGCTGCTGGGATTGGAGATGTTGGGTCGTGGCCTCTGTGTCTGTCTAGAGCTGCAGCCGTAATGGTGCAGGTCATATTGCATGTAGTCATTTACATATCAAAAACTTGTGAAAGAAATTAATGGCAAGCCTGGCCATTTATAAAGTCCTGGGCTGATTTTAACTAGCAGGTCTTGAACCTCTAAATCGGAGCTTAGCCTTATGACTGTAATTTGTGATGTCAGGACTTGGAGTCACAGCACCAGCACTAAGCTGAGGTTTTGAATTGCTGAGAGAGTTTCATTGCATTAGATTATTTCTTTTTCTTTAATAATTCAGCACGAATATGGAAGCATTTTATGCGTGGAAACTTACACTGTCACATGAAGAAAGCAGATACTGCCAGGCTTTATTTTGTTAGATTATAGATTTACAAGCAAGTGAAACTACTGTGTTTATAGAAAGAGATTTATTGCTATTAAATTTATTCAAGCAAGTTAAATTAATTTAAGAAAAAGAAAGCGGACTTGTTTTTTAAAATGAAACAAAGCCTTCAAAGGTCTGTGAAAAACTACATTTCAGCAAAAGTCAGTTCAGGTACCTAAGTCACTTGAGGTTTTAGTTCAACATGGTGGTTTGTTTGTTTACCCTTATGGCTTATTTTATTCATTTTGACAAGGCAGTTTTCACTGCAAATAGGTTGAGCGCTGGCTATACTTAAAATAAATAAATAAATAAATAATTGTGACAAGATGTATGGAAGAAACCCTGCAGTCCCTGTTAAAATAAATCTGCCTACTTAAAAAAAAGGGAAAATTCCTCATTGACACCAAAATACTTAAAAAAGAAAAATTGGAGTGCACAGCTCCTTTTGAATGCACAGCTGAAACCACTGCGATAGCCTCTGTGGGCAGAGGGCTTTTGAAAAGCTCACCCCTTGTTTATAATAAAGCCAAAAAATGAGAGCTGGCAGGTTTGATTATGTGTAGTGCTAAATATTTAAAGCAAATTCTCAAATTTCATGGGGCAGATGCAAGGTTATATGTAAAGTAAATCTGAATTTCCAATTAACTCACTACAAACCAATTACTAAGAGCATCCTGATTGGGGAAAAATAGCTGTGTTTGAGTGAAGACATTTGGTTTCCCCCATGAAGGGGTTTTAATAATTCTGTTCTCCTTGGTTGTGGTATGTTGGGAAATAACTGAAAGCAGCTCTTGCTGACAGTGTAAGTTGAACTCCGAGATAAACAAAACTGATTTTTAACCTGGGCAGATGATGTATATTAATTTTAAAGAATATTGCAATTTTGCCTAATTGTACTTGAAAGTAACATTTTCTTCTTGTTGTTTGGGTACCAGACAGCATTTGTGTGTGATGAGTATAGCAAAATCTTGATATTGATTAAGTGTCCTGCATCAGCTCACAAGAAGAGAGCGTGGATGCACTTTGCAACTAGACAGATTAAAACCCAGGGTCCAAAGAAACTGGGGTTCGGGTTGGCAAAGAAACTGCTGGGTTTGGATGGCACTAATTGAATATCCATGTGCTTCTCAGATGCAGGGGTAGTAAATGCACCATTTCCTGCTGGCTGCCTACCGAACAGGCAGGCTGACTGTGTAGTTCAGAGGTGTGACACAGCTGTGACACCAGGACTCTCAGGAGAGCAGAGTTCAGCTCTGGGCTGTAACTTGGTTTTCATAGTTGAGCTTGGGCAAATTGCATCCCTTCTCAGCCATCAATTTCCCTGTCTTTACATGAGGATAATGTAGCTGATTCCTGCTGTAAAGCACTTCAAGAGCTGTGAGCAACAAGTGCTTTACAAGAAATCTATGCTGTTATTTCAGGAGCTTAAGCCACTGTTTGCACTTATAGGAGGATAAGCTCTCAGTCTCTGTTAATACAACTTAAGGGTTGGAGAGGGAGGTCACAAGAAAAATTTGAAATTCATTTTAGATCCTCCTAAGTGTGGTGCTGAGGGTCCCCGGTGTTCTAGTACATCTAGGGCTGGTATGTGGTGTGGATGACAAGGTCTTTTCCTCAGACCTTTTGTTTTTCCATATTATTTTAATTGTTCGTCAAAAACAGAAAACTCATGTAAGAATAGCAACAAAAGAAATTCACTGTGTATTTCTGACAGGTCATTGTCCTGTCTACTTCCAGAGTAATTTTTTTCCATTGTTGTTTTCTTCAAATTTACTAACATACATTTAGTTTAATTCTTTCTTTTAATCTTTTCTGGCTTCAAAACCTCCAAAAGAGGTGAGATCATTAATAAAGATCATATTATCTAAGCGTACTATTGCAAGAACACGAGTTAATGTGTCTGTTACATTATTTGTCCATAATGAAAAGATAAACTATACAGTAAAATATTAAGGCTGGAGCTTTAGGGAAGTTCCTGGAGCAACATGGTAATTGATAACATATGCACAAGAGGAGCTTGGGAACTGCAGAAAGGTTTATAGAATAGCTGTTTTTAAAAAAGGCCATTGTTCATTCCTGCCAGAGGCAAAGTTGGAGCACGGCATAAAGCCAAAGGATTTCAGTCTCCTCGTAAGTTTACAAGTCTTAACCTCTTTCAAACGTGGGAATTATAACTATGGTGGAGTTACCTGGGGAGCTTAAGTGCTTCATCCTCACACTTAAGAGTTATCCAGCACTGTTGAGCCACTGGGATGTTGACATTGGTGTTTTTTAACAGGTGCCTATGGTCCCGAGCACTGGGTGACTTCCAGCGAGAAGTGTGGGGGGTCTCACCAGTCTCCCATAGACATCATAGACCACCTGGCCCACGTCGGAGATGAGTATCAGGAGCTGCAGCTGGATGGTTTTGACAATGAATCTTCAAACAAGACTTGGATGAAAAACACAGGAAAAACAGGTATGTTCTCTTCTGCTTCTCTCTGTAGCCTGACTGCAGTCAATTAAAAATTCAAGCCATGTTCCACCCTCCTCCTTTTTCATTGTTCTGTTGTTTGGGTTTTGTGTCATTTTTTTTAATGTAATTTTTCAGTATGAGCCACCTACCTCTGCCCCTGCATTCTGTGCAGAGCTAGTTCTGCAGATTGATTTTAAGGGGGTTTTTTAAAGGGCTGCGCTTTTTTGGGTGGTTTTGTTGTTTTTTTTTTTGTTCTCAGTCTAAACTAATTCTCTTGGTAGTCAGTTTTTCCTCAGAATAAAAGGCAGCGTAAGAGTTTCAAGGTGTAACCTTGAATTATCAGCTTTGGGAGGCTGTAACACCTAATCCAAAAGAATGCTGAGATGCAGGGCTCAGGGGGAAGGAAAGGCGAAGTCTTAGAAATTGGAAGATTTTAGAGAAGAAAGAGCAATAACTGCTCAGAGTAGTGGGGGCTTATTAATGTGTTTCTGATATGATTATAGCACAGTGTTCTTCACTGAACTGAGTCGTTTTCTGCTCTGTCTGTTCTGGCTTTTAGAGAAAAAAGAGCAGGCATGAGTACTGCTTATTTTTACCAAAACAGTTCAACGAAAGGTCAAGGTTGATTTATATGCAGAGCTGCATGCATTTGATTACTCTTTAATTCTAAAAATGTAAAAAGCAGAAATTATAAGGCCACCCTCTTCATTTGACAAGGTCAAGTATTTTTAGGGAATTGGATTAAACCACTAATTAATTCAATTTTATTTATTGGAAGTATATTTTTATCTTTATTAACATCTGACGTGCATCTCTATAGTGCTCTCTGTACCAGGTCCCCTGTCACAGGTCTGCTGGCAGGCCCCAGGGCGTGTACCTGCTCTGGAGTTGGTGGCACAGCTGTGCACACAGCGTGACCTCAGATACACCCACCAGCTCCAGGGCACTCCGGATCTGAGCCATGGCCTGGAGTCCAGCAAGTGCCTCAGATCCAGCTCCGGCAGTTCAGGATCTTAGCAGGAGTCACTGCCCTCAGCTGAAATGGAGTGGTGGACTGTGAGCCTGTTTTCTTTCACTGCAGAGCAAATCCAGTTAACATAAACCACCACCCAGCACAGCTGGGGGTTTTGCTGCATTGCTTGGGGTTTTTTCCCAGCTTCACTGAGAAGTGCTCCTGTCTGCTTTGAAATCCTGACTTTGTTGCCTTTGGTAGCAGCGTGAGGTTCAGGCAAGGTGGAATGCTATGAAAATTTGGTGCTTAATTAATCTACTCATGTTATGCACCCTGCCCTTTATGGTCAGAGAGGCTGTTTGTGGTAATCAGCAATACATGTAATTAGAAAGACCATGAAAAAGGGATGGTGCTATTCTTCTAAGAAGGATGTTAATGCTGTCCCATACGTGTAATAGTAACATTGCTGCACATATAATAGGAAACCATGTTAGAATCATAGAATCATTTAGGTTGGAAAAGACCTTTAAGAACATTGATTCCAACCATTAACCCAGCACTGCCAAGGACACCACTAAACCGTGTCCCTAAGTGCCACATCTACACGTCTCTTAAATACCTACAGGGATGGTGACTCCAGCAGTTCCCTGGGCAGCCTCTTCCACTGCTTGGCAACCCTTTTGAAGTTCTTTCTGATACTAAATCTAAACCTCCCCTGGCAACACTGGAGGCTGTTTCTTCTTGTCCTGTCACTTGTTACCTGGGAGAAGAGACTGACCCCCACCTGGCTACAGCCTCCTTTCAGGGAGTTGTAGAGGGCAAAAAGGTCCCCCCTGAGTCTCCTTTTGTCCAGGCTGAGCTCCCCCCATCTCCCTCAGCAGTTCCTCATCAAACTTGTGCTCCAGACCTGTCTCCAGCTCCGTTCCCTTCTCTGGACACGCTCCCGCCCCTCCATGTCCTTGTAGTGATGGGCCCAAAACTGAACCCAGTGCTGAGTACAAAGGGACAGTCACTGTCCAGGTCCTGCTGGCCGCACTATTGCTGGTACAAGCCAGAACCTTGTTCTGTTGAACTGAAAAGTGCCAACAGATTTTCTGGTCTCGGCGCAGTTGGCAGTGAAAGCTGAACCTTCAGTCTTCTCTGCTGGGTGATTTTAGCACTGCTGCTATATTTGATTTCCTCACCCATTGGGGTATGGATTTTTGCTGACAAGTTATTGCTTCTCAGAGCAACAGTAACTGTCACTTTTCTTGGTAACTTATGGCCTTTTACTGGTAACGTGAAGACTCTTTTTGCCTTGCTGTCAGCCCTGATTTTTTCTGCTGAGCTCCTAACTCCTCCCTTGTTTTATCAAGTCCCATTCCTTTTCTTGGTTTTCTGACCTTTTGAAGAAACTTGCCTGGCATTAATTTTTAAGGTGGTAAGTGGTAGAGCAGCAAACCAAGTAGGATGTTTTGGCTTGTGGGTAGAAGATAGAGGCCGGCTGTGCCATAAATCGCGATGCGTTTTGGCAGCAGAGTCTTGGAGCAGATGGCCACACAGGACCTTCGTATTGCAGACTGACAGAGACAGTAAACTAAATAACTGTTTAAGAAATGGTGATGGATGTAGAGGGCATTTCTCAGCAATTAATGACTGGTTTAAAGAGACAGGGGTCCCTGGGAAAGCCAAAGGCCCTTAACCTTAATGCTCATTAACTGGCAGGAAATATGTTGCTTGGGTTATTGTTATTGCTGTAGGACCTGGTAATTTTTTTTTTTTAATGACAGAACAATGAGTTATTTTTAATCTCTGAAAGGTAATTCTGTTTAGATTTGTTCTGCTCTTTCTTGTTTGTGTCCCCCCACTCTATCAGGTAAAGGGCGGACAATGTACAGAAAACAGCATTTCATTCAGAAAATGTCAATGGATTTTTTAGGTCTCTGTCTTGACTAGAAGTGCTTTTGTGCACGATTACGTTGACAAAGGCACTGATGTGAGTTCAGTTTCATCGCTAGAGTAGCTGGCCATAGTATTAAGTGCTAGGGATCACTTGGAGGATATACACACATTTCATAGTTGTATTTGCATTAATTGTGTTCATACCAAGAACTTCTAAAATCAGGAGAATTGTGCTTAGAGAAACTTACTAAAACTTCTACCAGAAATGTATTTTTGTTAAGTATCTTTCCTCTGTGATGTGCATCACTCTGGCTTGTCCTCGCCATCAGAGCCGCTCTACTAGGGCAGGGGAAGAGCTGCTTTGAGTCCAGGTTTATTCCTGCTCTCACAACGGTGATGGGCATCCAACACCAGCCCTGAACCTGAAAATGACATCACACAACTGTGGTCCTGGTGGCTGCACACCACTTACATGGGTTTGTAATCTCAGTTACATAGTATTTTAAATTAGTGGGCTTTGGTGGTTGATTCCCTGCACTCTACAGAAATCCTGGGATAAAAGCAGTAGCTCCCAAAGCCAGTAAGGTGATGTTTGGTTATTTCAGTCCTGAATACCAGGAGTCACAGAAAAAGGAGGGAGGCTCCTGGCATTAAGGGGATGCTGCTTAGCTGGGAAGGTGATGGGAACATGTGTCATACAGCTCAGCAGTGTAAGAAATACTGTAAAATGAACAATTAGATGAACATTTCAGATTGTACATCCTCCTAATTATCCTTTTAATTATTCATCTAAAACAAGTAAAATGACCCCTGACAGAGCCATAAATTATTTGGGAACTATCAAATATTTATTAGATGCAACTGAATCTCCACAGAGGTTTTTAACAGATGCGTGCGAATCTGCTTTGCTGTATTCCTCATCTCCTACAATTTCATCTATGGAATTTGTAACTAATTGAATGAGATTTTTCACCATTTAAAATACTGCTAAGCTCATTGAGAATTTTTTGAGGGAGGTAGAGAGCAGTGGTGCTTTCAGTCACTTATGTTTCATAGACTTGGTGTAAGCAGACAGTGACTACCAGCAGTACCCTGGCTGACACAGGCAGTATCCTACAGCCAGTTCTGCACCACCCATCCTTCTACACAAAGCACTGGGATGCAAAGGGAGCGCCGAAAGAAGCAGAAATCATGGAAGAAAACAGCCCCATGATTTTGCTGGTGCAGTTTAGAAACATCTGAACATCTCATGCAATTTAACATTTAGATGGATTTGACACAAACCATTTAAAGTCGAGCTGTGTGGAAAAATTGCACCTGAGATGATGCTGTTGTAGCTCACTGCCTGTTCTCAGGGGAGGGCACAAAGCCTGGCCTGCAGCAGAGCCTGCACTGAGTCACCAACAGAGAAATAACTTTTATTTCACAAGTAGCTTTTTTTTTGTTTTTTTCAGCAGTGAATAAAATCCTCCGTCTTACATAATAAAATTGGATTTATATTAATGTTCCTGTTGTGATGACACAGTTGGCTTAAGAACACAGAGAAATCCTTGTGGGTTTTGCTATTTCCATTAAAAAAGAAAAAAAATCTCCAAAACCAACCCCACAACTTAAATCACAGGATTCTAGGCACAGCAAGCACTGGTCTGCAACGACTTTTACAAAAACAAAATTCAAATTTTAATTCTGTTTTTAAGCAACAGTTTTGTGAGGGATGAGAAGAAAGAATTTAGGAGTAATTTTTAGGAATGGTATGTATTAAAAACAGGAGATACTGGAGAGGAAGGTGGTCTTGTAGTGAGAGTAGCAGAAAGGAATTTTTTGAAAGCTGGAATCTGTTCTTGGCTGGGCCACAGGCCTCCCCTGTAACATTTACCAGCTTCCACCATAGGATTCTGCCCTCTGTTTGGACCTACGGCTTTTATTGTTACATAAAA
Organism: Melanocharis versteri; assembly: GCA_013397845.1. Taxonomy (NCBI): domain Eukaryota; kingdom Metazoa; phylum Chordata; class Aves; order Passeriformes; family Melanocharitidae; genus Melanocharis; species Melanocharis versteri. The sequence continues at coordinate 1,020,535 of VZTG01010061.1, read as the reverse complement.
TACAAAGGCTTTTGGAAGTGAAGAGAGAATACAAAGAATATCTTTCTGACCCTCATTGAATCACCTAATAATAATATCAGAGTTACTGTAATAAAACCCAGTTCTTAAGGAGGATGTCTCATGAGCAGGTCTCAGAAATGTTATTGTGACTCTCCCCATTTTACAGAGAGGAGGAGCAGGGAGGCTAAGGAAAGCACCCAGCATGTCCAGCAGTAGAGGTGGGACAGGGCACAGGGGTCCCCACCAAGAAAAAAGAGGAAATCCAGGAAACGGGAGACCCATTCTTTTTGTAAGCTGTGATCTACAGACCTTGAGGGGTTTAAAAGGGCAGGGACGATGGTCAGCCATTACTCTTTGGAATCACATTAAACAGCTTTTGATGTCGTTTCCATTTAAATTTTAATCAAAGTTCAATAAGGAGGGCAAAATGTCCTTGAGAAATTTGGACTTTGGGATTTTCTGTAGTCTGTGTAACTTCATAATCACTTCCAGAATTAGCCAACATTACTTGCAGATCTTTTTTTTAACCAATCCCTGTAAAGAGGAAAATGATGACTTGACGTTTTACTTGCATTAGAAGTATTCTGATATAATGAGCAAAAACTGTAACTGCTTCAGAAGAACTATTCTAAGAGTTTCTTTCTCATTGTTCTGTGTGTGCAGTTGCCATCCTGTTGAAGGACGATTATTTTGTCAGTGGTGCTGGGTTACCGGGCAGATTCAAGGCAGAGAAAGTGGAGTTTCACTGGGGTCAAAGCAACGGATCAGCTGGCTCTGAACACAGCATCAATGGCAAGAGGTTCCCCGTTGAGGTGAGTGGAAAGACGTGCTTGTGTTCTCAGAGAAAACAAAATCAGAATGTATTGCCGTAGTCCGAGGCAACTGTGAAACAGGGCAATGTTTCTTTCAGTGAACATATCACTTTGCAGGCCCTTCCGGCCCTCACAGCACTCCATCCATCATCTCTCTTGTGCTTCTGCAATGTCAGCTCCAAGCCTTGCTTTGCTGGCCTTGCCAGCTCTCATGTCCCATGGGTTAAATTGCAAACAGCCACTTTCCTCGTTTCTCCCATAAGCTTTCCATGTGTGGGAGGATCTCCTTACAAATATCCGTCGAGTGACCTCGTTGTCCTCCAAACCTTTCCTTTCCCATGACGCTTACAAACAGATAGCAGCAGTTTGGGAGCCATCGTGCTGTGACCGCTGTCTGTCATTGGAATTGCTTCCTTCCACACACACGACCTGACCTCTGCCTGGATTCAGCTGCTCTCCTTTGCCTGGCACTAACAGGACCTGTCCATAGATCCGTGCAAACAGCTCTGCGTTTGCTCTGCCTGTGCTGGAGCCAGCTGGGCCCGAGCCAGCCCCAGCCAACAGCGGCCCAGCCATCCAGGGAGTGAGGTACGGCCTCGGGCACAGCGCCCTGGGAATGCAGCCGTGTTCAGAGCCAGGGCCCGGCACCTGTGTGCAGCTGACTGCAGGGACGTGGCTTCAGGTGGCCCAAGTCAGAGCCAGGGCCCGGCACCTGTGTGCAGCTGACTGCAGGGACATGGCTTCAGGGAGCACAGGGCCTGGCACCTGTGTGCAGCTGACTGCAGGGACATGGCTTCAGGGAGCACAGGGCCTGGCACCTGTGTGCAGCTGACTGCAGGGACATGGCTTCAGGGAGCACAGGGCCTGGCACCTGTGTGCAGCTGACTGCAGGGACATGGCTTCAGGTGACCCAAATCAGAGCCAGAGCCAGGCACCTGTGTGCAGCTGACTGCAGGGACATGGCTTCAGGGAGCACAGGGCCTGGCACCTGTGTGCAGCTGACTGCAGGGACGTGGCTTCAGGTGCCCCTCAGGGTACTGGTGCTCTCAGGGAGCTGGGTGCGGTGGGGTCTTGGCTTGTGACCAACAGCCCCAGGTTGCTCTGTCGTCACTGCAGTGTTTTCTGTGTCAATAGAGTTTGTTGATACTTTTCACTCAATAGTCAAGGCTTTTCATGGTGAGATAAACAAGAGGTTATTTGGGATTACCTTTGCCTATGGGTGAGCAGATAGGCAGTTCCCAAGTGTGGCGTGTGGTTCCTGAGCAGGTTGCAGGGAGCTGCGCTTGCTTTCCCAAGAAAGTTCATGGATGAGCAGAAATGGTGGTCTTGGGACCTGATTCACCCCCCAGCTTGCCTTAATTCATCACATGTGGCTTTAGCCAAGTCATGTTTGTCGTACTTAGATGCAGCACGTAGAGAAAAAAGGCCGCCCAAACTTGGGAAGAACGGAACCATTTATTTATATGCAGACGGGTACCCTAGGTTGTTGGGATGGTATGAGGTTATTGGATCCCTGGCCATCCACCCCTCAGGATTATTGGCCAGGTCCTAAAACACCCATTCCCAAACAATCCCTCAGATTAACAACCAGGTGCAAAACTTCTCACAGGTGCAAGATAGAAGAATTATTTACAAAAGCTCTCTAGCTGTTTTTCAGCTAGCTCCCGTGAGAAGGTGAGAATGGCACGGACACAGGCAGATACTGGGAAATCTCTCTGCCACCAAGCTTTCAGTGTCTACATCACGTTAATCAGGAGATGGGAAGAGGCCTTGAAAGCTCAAAGGGAGGTTTTGATAGACTCTTGTGCATTATCAAAACCTCCAATTTTCACCTGCCTGTTCAAACTGCTCTATCACACAAGAACTAAAAAGCTGTTTTTTGTCTCCCAATTGTGTACCTGTGTGTTGGGTTTTCTGAGAGGCAGAGATTTTATTTTTGTCTTCTTTTTAATGAGCTTTTCCATTATGATCTCCTTGATGTAGCTGTGATTTCTCACAAGGGGCCACCCCTGAGCAGATGGAGCAAAGGCCCAAACATTGTCATGCTGCCCTGTCTGTCTCAGTTGGCAGTGCTGGTATTTGTAAACCTGAGGAAGGTGCACTCAGGAAATCTACAGAGCCAGTCAACTCCTCCTCTGAAATTTTGGGAAGTGGAGGGCATGAAAAAGCCTGGGCCTTCCTGTTTGTGTCCAAAATAGTATTTCGAATTCAGAAACCCTTTCTTATGATTCCAAGGCTATTAGATGGTGGCTTGATGAATGGAAGCTCTTGTACTTTGGAAATAAGCAAGTTCCTAAGAAATAATTTTCCTATGGTTTAAATATTCTTCATTTCAGTTGTTTAGAATATTAACTTGAAAACTGAGGTGAGACTGCCTTGACTGCCTTTAGGAATTTATGTTGCCTGTTTATGAATGCTGAGCAAAATAAATGGCTGGATCAGGTAGGTTTAGTGTTAGTCCTAATAATCTCCAAGTGATTTGTGTTTGTTGCAATGACATGGACTTCTGGCCTCTGGCCTTCCTTGGTATGATGACATTAGCAGAATTCCCACAGCCATTCCTTTACTTTTTTTTTCATAAAGGAGGAACAGTTTCCAACTCGAGCCTTTCCCTATTGTGATGCTATCTACCTCCTACACAAGAATTCTGACAGTCCAATAGGTCTAAGGTGATAAAATTGAGTCTTTATTGCTGATAGATGCAAAACCAGTCTAAATAGTTGGGATTAGACTTCTCAAACACTAACTGTACATGTATTCTCAGTGGGGCTTTTAATTTGTAATGCTAATTGTAGTGCAGCTTGCAACTGTCTGATGCAACCCCAATTGCCTGATGCTGGGAAGTCTGTGCCAAAAACACTCTACTTCATTTGAGAAGTCGCATTTCTAGGGAGGCTGTAAAAAGGATAAACCAAAATTCTATCCTGCAGAAAGCAAAGCCTACACCATTCTGATTATTCTGAGCCCATGGACACGGGAAAAGGTTACAGGAGTGTGTAGGTATTGGCATTCCAGGTCTGCACCAGTTACAGTGGCAATGCAGCTGAAAGGAAATGTTTCCTAAGTCTTAATTTTGCAACCAGATGTGGACTATGCAAAACCCATTAGTTCCAAATAACATCCCAAGGGAACACAGATAGATCAGTTTCATCCATGGAATGAGGTCTGCGCACATTAAGTTTAGAAGTTTTTTCCTCTGGGAAACAAAGTGCTTGCTGGTAGTCTTTTTTCTCGAAGAGGATACAGAAACTAATTAGAAATGTCAGATATAATACAGAGCATTATTGTTTGACCATGTTGTTTGGTTTTTATTATTACAACTAATGTGTCAGATGGTAAGGCTGTCTACGTTAATTGGTTTCCTTCATTGAAGCCCATCTGGATCATATTTTTTTATGATTTATATGTTAAATTAGTTAGTAAGATATATGAGAACATCCTTTTGTTTCCTGCTTTAAAGGCATGTTGGATCAAAGGCGTATTATCTTGCAGTACTTTTATTTAGCATATTGTGACTCCTTTTTAAACTATGGCACATGTAATGGTATTCTTTCATTATGTGGTCTTGATTGCTTATTTATTGATTAGATTTTCCTTAGTGATACTTGATCTTTATGAAGCCATTACGAGTTTGGCTGTCTCTGAAGCAGAATTCATGAACAGAGATGTCCACGTGCTTCAAACTTCCACATATATCCAGATTGATACCAGGCCTGGTCAGCATTCACTAGAAACTTTTTTTTCCCCTCTTTCTTGCCACTTTACAAGCAGTATCTGGGTGAGGCCAGGAAGTAGTGCTGTGATGCTGAAGATTAAAGTGATACCATTAGTGTATTGCTGTGTGAGTGGAGTGTGAATCCTAATGAGAACATGGGCTCTGCGCCAGTTTAGAAAAAGGCTCTCTTTTTTTTTTTTTTAATAAAGTTAAGAAAAGTTTTAAATGTTGCATTTTCTAAACTTTAATGAATTGCTGACTCCTTTGTATTTTGTTATTGTTCTTCTCCACTATAATTCCTCAGGTTATTTTTTTTCTTTCTGAAACCGCAGCAATATAAGTGGACATGCAAATGCTAGAAATCACTTAAATGGAAAAGTGACAACATTAAAATAAAGAAGATGAGCTTCCCTCAGGCCAGGAGAGAACCCAGGTTCCCCTCATTAGAGCCAAGAGGAGTAATTGCAGCACTTTAATCTCCCGTGCCACCAAACTGGTTCCCAGCAGCAGGCAGGGCTCACTGTGCTGGCTGGCTGCTCCGAGGGAAACCCAACGCTTAATATTTCATAGCAAGTGAGGAGCTGACGTGGCAGTGCTCTGTGTGCTGCTGGAGTGAGGTACCACCATCACAGCATAACCGTGAGGTTATTTTTTTAATTTTTCCTTAGCTGCCTCATGGTAATTTTTATGCAAAATGCTGCTTATTTCTGTGAAGAGCAGAAATCAGAAGAGTGATTTTAATCATGGCTGTGTTAATTTGATGTGAGCTTTGGCTGTTTATGAGCGTTCTCTTTAATGGTGCTAATTGTCAGTTATAATGTGAACACCATTATACAGTACTATACAGTAATTTATTTAGTAAATGAGAGTCTTATTCCAAGGACCATACTGCAATATGCCATAGAGACCTCATCCTTTTACTCTTACGTGAGCAAACTTGCACTGTTTAGGCTAAATTGCTTCTGAAAGAGCAATGTGATTTTATACCCACAAGTACCAACATGCATGCTTTTGGAAATCTCAAGTTCTTTTCCATTAAAAAAAAAATTTAAAAAACCCCAAACAAACAAAAAAAACAAACCCAAACCAACAAAACCTCACAAACCATCCCAGCAGAAAATGAAGAGCTGACACCTTCTTATGTCAATTAACAACCTTTAACATTATGTTGATGTATTCACTTTATTAAATTATTATTACAAAACAATCATTTGCATTAACAATTCTTGCTGCTCTTTAAGTGTTTCTTAGAAGACTTTCCAGGTTCTAATGGTGTCTTTGTTCTTGCTACTTCTTTGATTTTCTTCCTTTTCTCTTTGACTCTACATACTGACATCTGTGTGGTCTAGGTCGACAATTAGTTGCTCTAATTTGAATGCTCAGATAATCTTGCCAAAGTTTATCACTGTGTGCTGTTCTACCTCTCATTATATTACTTAAATTTGGATGGTTTATATTATCACAGGCAGATGACAATCAGTGTCATAAATGTAAAAGAATTGAGTGGTATTCAGTGCACAAAAACCTCTACTACAGGGAATAAACTGAGAGTAGTTACTCAGTTTACTAGTGTGTTTTGGTGGTTTTTGTTTGGCTGGTTGGTTTTTTGTTTGTTTTTTTGTTGTTGTTGTTGTTTTTGTTTTGTTGTTGTTTTTGTTTTGTTGGGGTTTTTTTATCCTGAATAAGACTTTCTATCACACCTGGAATCACCTACAGTATACATCCAGCCTTCTGTCCACCTGTGAATGGCAGGGAATATTTACTTTGTAATGTTAGAAATGGGACCATTTCTGTTCTGTAGTTTTACTCTCGGTGCAGTTGTGAGTCTGTTTAGATTTGCACACACTTTATGACATTAAATGATGAACATATCACAGCATGTTTTCTCGGTATACAGGAGAGAACTAACACCCTGTATTGCAGCTGGGTTTATTATTCCTGGCATCCAGCATATCTGGTAATTGTAATTTTGCAAAGATCTCTGGTGCTGATTTCAAGCACAAGTGAAGATTAATTGTGAAACAGGGAGCCAGTGTTGGGTTTATTTCCTTATATTTTGTTTACTTGTTGCTCTTCAAATTTCCATGCCTCCATCTGGCAGGATGTAGCAAAATAGAAGTCAAAAAATGATAGAGGGACCTGAAGAGGACCATTGGGAATATATCACAGTGAGAGACTACAACTGTCTGAAGTAATTTTAGTGTAATATTCCCTCCGAGGACCAAATCCACACTTATAAAGGGACACTTAGAGCTCTCAGTGACTTTGATGGGAGATGTGCTGGTGAAACTGAGTGAGGATTTGGCTCCATACTCATGCTGTCTGTGCTGTAGAGTGTCCAGGGAATTTAGCATGCTCTGCTTATTCCATCTGCATTTCTTACAGCACCCCTGACTTAATCATTCAGACAAGGAAATGGCTTGGGGATTTTCACATTTAATTTCTTTTTCTTCAAAATGACACTTAGCATGAGAGTTTTTTTGTTTTCTTGCAGTCTTCTCTCTCCCCTTTCCCCACAGTCTTCAAGGGTCCAGATAGCCATAATATACTCTAAACATACAATATGCTAAAAAGCCAAATCTACGTCTCCGTCTTATCTCCAGTAAAGTAAGATTTTATTCCAGGAGTCTCTAGGCTTTACTCGTTTTTGCTCTTCACTGCTTTTAAATCTTGTTCAAGTTTCTTATTGTCAGGAAAGCAGTGTGTCATAATTTTAAAAACATAAAATGGATGGATATATTGAACACATGGCTGAGTTTCCATCTTGTTTCACTGTGAGTAGTGCAAATTAAACATCATCTTATCACTGTCTGGTTTACTGTTTTATTTTCCTTAGTGTAGCTGGTACACTGCCTCCTCTCAGTTGTCTTTAGTGTCTCCCATATACTGACAGGAGAATCAGTTGAGACTTTAATTAATGACTTTATTGTAATCAAGGTTCCATTTTAGTGCAGAATGTTCCATCTTGTAGTAGTGAAATATTTAGTCTCCATCTGGCTGATCTTTTCTGTGAATGTCCCATGATAATTAAGAAGAAACAGGAGAGGATGGTCTGAAATTAAATATGTCTAGTGGAGGGGTTAGTGTATCCTGGGACTGTTCGTGTAGAGACTCAGACAAAATTTAGGAATGGAACAGCAGTTTGGTTTTATGGCTGCATCTTCCTGCTGTCTGCCAGGCCCCAGTAATTTCTAGAGTGAATTACAAGTGTTACAATACATCCAGAGTTTTATTTTGAAATAACTATCCAGTAGCATGAATCGGAGATAACTCTTTTCATGGTGGCTGGAAATGTCCTGCCTTCCCCAAAGGATTTCGACTGACTTGTTGAAAAGGTCAGAGGCAGTAGCACTACACAGCAATTACAGTATGTTAATGATGAGCTAAGAGTTGTACATTCTTCTTAACATAAGTCCCTGATTTTCTACATGATTAATTGGAATCTGGAAAGACTGACAAGGAGAAGGAGGATCAGATGGGGTGAAAATAAGAGATAAGAGGCTGACAGCCAGCTCTTGTTGTAAAGGAGAGTTATTTTGAATAGGAGAAAAAATCAATACAAAGGTTGGAGAATTTTACAGAGTTGTAAGAGCTACTTTAATGAAAGGTAGCGGATTCAATAGGGTTGTTACTTGAAATGTGGGATTGTCTGAGTTAGAAAAATGGGACTGTCTCTCCCCAGCTGTAAAGGTGAGCTCTGCATGCTGAGCTTCCTGTGTACTCAGGCCACTGGATTTACTGGCATTTGCTCTTGGCACTCAGTGTGACAAAAAAAAAGGGGGGAAAATATGTTGGGGAGCTTGCTAAATTCTGTTCTTCTGGAAAAGTTACTGGATTATGGGAGGAGAAGGAAGAGGACAGCAGGTGACAGCTATTTCTGATGCTTCAGCATGTTAGGTAGCTGCCATGTGAGAGTGTCTAGCAGTCCCCTGCAAGGGAAAGTGGTTCATTATGAGGAGGTGACTTCATTTGGCCCTGACTGTAAGCAACAGGCCAGGACTTTGATGGATTTGAACGGATGTTTAGCATGAACTGTCCTCTTGCACATTCATGTCAGCTTCCTTTCCCCAGCAGCAGTGGTGAGAGGTGAGTGCAGGTAGGGAGGCTATGCACTGAGGCTTTCTATCCTGGGTTAGAGGTGAGGTGAGCTGAGCTGAGGAGTCAGCTGGACCTCAGCATCTTGGACAGAAGCACCACATCCCTTAGTGTGGATAGAAAAGGGGGCTTCAGCAGTGCTGCAAAAGAAACTTGCTCCTGCAACTATTTGATTACTCTCAGTAGAAGTGGCCACTTCAATCTTAAACAGGGAGTCAAGTTTTTGAGAATTACTCACAGCTTTTGAAGTTTGGGAATTTAAATGCCAGAAGGCAATTTTTTCAGGTTCCAGTGCGCATCCATGAAGCGTGTGAGGCTTACAGGGAGGGGAGCTGCAGGTCCCTCGGGGGTGTCTGGGCTGTGGGCTCTGAGCACTAGGATGGGTGCACACTCCATGCTGTGCCAGGCTGCCTGCACTCGAGGGTCCTGGCATGTTGGTTAGAAACATGGGAAGCTTGGTAAGTGCTCAGCCCCTTTCCACTGGGCGAGTCCAACAGGTTTTGGGATGTGTTCCCCTGGAGATGTGTGACCCTTCATGATTATCCCAATAAGCCCCCTGGAAGTAACAAAGAGATATAATATTTAGGGGCGTAGGGATAAAAGAAATGTTGCACAAATATGTTAAGAAGCGATAATGTTTCCTTGGCACACAAAAAGGTCAAAACAAAACCTTAATGTGGTTAATGGGCTGGTTGGTAGCTGTCGGACAGTATTTCCCATGGAAGTCATTTCACTGGGACTCAAACAATCAGAATAGATTTCACTAATGTTAATCATGATTTAAGGCAGCAAGCAGGAAATTATTTAAATTATCTATTATACTGGTGCTTCACTGATTGCATTTTACTTCTTTTGGGTTTTGCTTGGGTTTTTTTTCCTGAAGAATTCTAAACAGTTGCTATAATTTTGTGCCAAGAGAATAAATTACGTCAGACGTGTTTTTTTACTGTGAGAAAATTCAGTACATTTATTCAGACACTCTTTTTTTGTCATTTTATCACATGTTAAAGAACTGCATTGTAAGGGATGACAACCAAAAGCTTGTGTAAACCAGAAAGGAAGATGCATCTTCTTGTCTGGTTATTTGTGTATCCTGAAAAGGTTTTTATTCGAACTGATTTTCCAGTGCAGGTCAGCAAAAGGCTTTTTAATTCTAAAGGGGAACAGGCTGTGAAATATATTCATCGTGGACTGTGCTGATCAGTAGTATCGTATTTACCTTCTTGCCCTTCCACCTGAATCCCTTTGCAGTTTCTTATATTGAATCTAAAAGCTCTTTGGGCCAAAGAATATCATGCAGCACCTGCCCCAGAGGGATTCCTGCTCTGGGATGCAGCAATATGAGCATAGCCCTTGTTATTTCCCCAGCTCAAAGGCATTGTATTTCTAGACAGGATGGGAAGGTTAACTAAAGCTGAAAAAGGATCTAAAACACAGCTAGAGTTTGCTGCCTGGTAGAAATTAAATAAAAATCAAGTAGTTGGAAACAAGAAAAAAATGTATGTGTTTGCCCATGCTTTGAGACTCTCGTCTTTCTGTAAGGAAAAGACAATTTGGTGAAAATAGTTGTATCCCTGAATATGTGTCCTCTTGCTTCCTGTTTCTCTACGTGGCTTAATAAGAAAAATTCTTTATTCCCTAAGTGGTTGGGCCTTTCAGCACGTTCCATGAAATGCTCTGTTCTATCACTGTCCCATCTAGGCTGGCTGTCCACTGAGGGGGCTTTCCTTTATCCTCTGGCTTCAGAGAGGAGGCAAAGTGGGCTGGTGTTTCCAGGAAATGCCTGCAGCTGCCTTCAATGTTCACTGCCTTTGTTAACATATCCCACAAAGACACTTGGCTATTGTTGGCCATTGACCATTCAGTAGTGTTTTTTTAAATAAAACATAGCTCTGATCTACACATGTGTAAGAAATACAAATTTAGGCTTCCCACCAGAGCTAGAAATACCATTACCAGGTGGGAAAGAGCTTTTCCCCTTACAGTGGGCTAACAGTTTGATAATGGTTTCTTCAAGCACAGAAAATGGCCCCTGCTCTGCCAAAAGAGCATTAGCTTCTCCAGAGGAGGTTGTTAATTGTCCAGGAAAAGAAGATTGAGAGTGTGTCCCTAATAAGTTAGGGATGAATCATTCTTCTCTAGGACTGGGGGCAGATTTGACTCTTTTACAGACTCTCGGCAACCAAATGCAGGGTGGAGAAGCAAACTTGCTCACCCCAAGTGGTGAATGGAATTTGAGAATTAAAAACGTGCATTAGTACAACATCTATCACACATTTGTTATGAAAGGGAGAGAGAGATCTTAGGGATTTGATCATGCCAATAATGGATGAAATTTCTTTAATTTTGTCATTTTTGCCCTTATATACATTTTTACTGCATTCTATGTTTTGAAGTTCAGAACTGCAGTAGTGCTTGGGTTTGCTCTTTACCTTAACCAGGTCACTGTAAGGGTGATTTTAGTTGATTTTTATACCTACATAAAGCTCTTACATTCCTTCAGGGTGGTAGTGCCTACAAATAAGATAACAAATTCTATACTCAAGCGGTGCTCAAGGGGTTTTCAAAGAGTAGAAGGTTCAACTTTTTAAAGTGCAAAACTACCCTCAGATGAGTAGTCAAAATTACAAAATTCGTTTGAAAATCAGAGGAAAGCCTCTTTTGCTTAATTTCTCATCAACTTTGGTTGAGTGGGGAATTCTATGCTCCTTTCTCTGTGGTCTCTGTGGCCTGTCTCCTAGGGCAGGTTAGTGCTCTTGAGGGAGAGGGTGGCTTGCTGAGAGTTGAGTGACACATTTGATCCTGAGGTGGAATGTTCCAGACAGGATGATAGTATCTGTTAAGAAAAAGAATTGTCATTATATCCAGTTCAAAATAGGAGATAGGCAATAACAGGACGATTTTGAAAAAGATTCATTTGAAATTCTTTGCTTGAGAGCTCTCATTCTGTTTGGGAGAAAGGAATGTGAGCGCTTACTTAATGAGCTGCATTCAAAAGATGAAATTTCAAGAGAGTAAAAGCAAAACCCAGTATTTCCTGATCATGAATTGAGTCACCCATCCTCAAATCCATAGTTGTGTCCTTCTCCTCAACCTCATCTAATATTCCTCTTGCTCCCTGTTTAACCAGGAAAAATGCAAGTACCTGAAGTAGAGACCTTCGAGCATGTCAATCACTGATGCTGAAGCATGAGCTCTTTACTCAGTGATGCTGGAAGCTACAGGCGGTTGTTGCTGGAGTACCATTTCTGAAAGCCTGGTGGCCCTCCCACTGAACCATATGGTGGTTTATCAGACAGTTTAGCAGTAGCAAGACCAAGACCCGAGTTGGTCAAGTCTGAAAACACATATTCCTTATGTTGCTTCTGATAATGTGTTCCCGCTCTGTTGCTTTTGTAGCATCGTGAATGTGTGTGTCGAGCTGTGTGTCCCCTGGAAGGGAATGCTGTATTTCCAGGGTACGGGATTAGTTAGCCTTTCAGGAAACTGAAAGCATCTGTTTCTGGATCCTTTCAGCTCAAATGGCTGTTGTGTTGGTCCATTTTAAAGAAAAGAAATATGAAATATATGAAAGCTCAGATGCAGTTCTCAACTCTGGGGAGTTTCAACATGAGACCATGTCAGAGGAAATTAATGTTTTCTGTAGAAGAAGAGCAAGCTCTCATTTCAAAGAAAGCTTCCTAACAAACCATTTTGGTTTGCTTAACAATTGCCACGCATGATTTCTGACATAATGTTGCTGCGTTATTAGCAGAGTTAGTTCAGATGTTTTCCCATAATACTTAAGTAAGGTAGCAGTGAAAAGCATTCTGGTAACACTACAAGGAATAATTTGGCAGCAGTCAGAAGCCGGAACTGAAAAAGGGCAGTAGGAGAGAAATAATTAGTAAGGATAATTGTCAGGCCTTGACAACCTGGTGTGTCTTTCTAGCAGTGAATGAATTCACCTGACACCCAGAGATAGCCATCTGATAATGGCACTCATAAGATCAATACATCGATACTTTATCCTTGAAACAGTATTTAAAATCTGTTCTTAGGTTCATTTCTTTAATTCTGTAAAGTCATAGCAATCTGGCATTTGAGATAATACATTCATTGCAGCCTTATTGGACCTTCTTCATTTGCTGTATTTTAATGCATCTGTGGTGATTGCTGAAGAAAGATGCCTAGTGAGCTTAATCTGCTTATGCTTTAAAAAGAAAGGCTGCTCAGAAGATTAAAGTGGGGCCTCATACTGAACAGGTTCAAGAGTTTGCAGTGCTCACAATGGTAGGGAGTTTTCTGCAAGAGTTATTTAGAATTTAGAGCTTCCCTGATGCTGGCTCTGCTGACCTCATGGAGAGGGGAGGAGCGGGAGCTGGGCACAGCTGAGATTTTGCTTTTGTAGATTGAGGTTGTGCCCAGGCTCTAATAATGCCAAGTTATTGCTGGGTTAAACATGATGCTGCTTCTTTCTGTTAATGTTTCCTGCTGGTCCACATCTCTTCTCGTTGTAAACTATTTGTGGGATTGTGATACACATCCCAGGACCCAGAAATAGTGTGTGCATGGTTGAAATAATGCCCATGCAAATAAGTAACCTGTAGATAAGTATGGCAAGAGATTTAGGTCTGCTCCTCTGAATATACTCACTAGATTTCCCCAACTGCATGTGTGTTGGATGAATTGAAATGGACTGGTAATTTTGTTTGTGATGACATCTGCTGTGAAGGACAGGAGACATTCAACAGGACAATATCGCTTCCCTGACTGCACCACATATATGTGCCATCTCTAGCAAGGGAGAAGCTCGTGTTGAAAATGACCTATTTATCTAACAACATAAACAAAAAATAATTTTTATGATAAAGACTGTAAAGATCACTGGCTGTCCTCTGAGTGCCTAAAAGGAATTATTTGTTCCTCTGCCTCTTATTATTGATGGGTGCTTCACTGCCGGGCTGTTGCTGTCCCCGCTGTGCCACCGCTGGCCTCGCTGGCAGGTGGAAAATTCAGCACTTTCAAAACCAGTGGGTTTTGTTCATTTTAAGAAGATTATGGCATGAAAGATGGAGGAGGAGATCAGAACTGGCAGGAAGCTGTGATTTGAATAGGACCTTCAGTTTGACACATGTAATGTCCTTAAGAGAGGAGTTGGTGCCTGGTTTTGTTGACAGGTGTGGCGACAGCTTTGAGGGATGACAGGCACTTCACTGAATCACTAAATTGATTTGATAATCAGTAAGTGAATTTGCTAAGAGCAAGTACTATGTGCCTTGTTTGGGGCTTGGTTAACTTAGTGACAGCTTGTTTTAAATGTACTAGGAGGCTGTAGTTTATTTTTCCCTTTCTTTTCTGGTGAGAACCCCACATAGAGCCAAATAAAAGAAGCCATTTCTCCTCTTTGGCTGTAAAACCAACCTGAAGATGACCAGACCTTGCTTTTACAAAGAAGCTGCTGTCCCAGGTTAAGCTCTCTCCATTTTCTCCAGACAGTAGTGGCCACAGCCACAAGTGTTTGTCCTCTCACTGTGGCTACACCATTTCACCTCCGTTGCCTTCCCTCAACAGAGGGTGTCAGCTTTGCAGCAGCCTTTGGCTCGCTCGGAGCCTTGATAACAGCCGTGCTCCCATTTCCAGCTGCTCATTCCCAGCTAGCCTGGTAACCCATGGACTTTTTCTCCTTTGGAGCACAAAGAGGAGGTTATTCCTTTCCTCGGTGGCACGGTGGCCCTGCCCCACACCAGAAGGGCAGGCAGGTGCTGTGCCCTGGGGTGCAGACAGCAGTGGCTGAAGGGGATCTCCCTCAGATGTAACCTTTGGGCTATTTGTGAGCTCGTGGCTGGATTTGCAGTTGCCTCCCCTTTAGTTCTGCTATTTACTGTGGAAACTTGACACAGGACAGGTTTGTCAAATTAAGATGTCCTGCCTCCAGCATCAGGCATACGGATTAGAGTTTATGTTGGTTTATACAGGAGCTATTCAGAAGGAGAGTTTTGCTTCAGGCATTTTTGAAAGGCGATAGAATTTGTGAAAGTTCAATATGGATTTATTTTATGGTTCCCCAGCAATGTCTGTATAGTTTGCCTGGGTTCAGAAAAAAACATTTGTAGTCTAGGTAACTATTACAAATCAGAGGGTTTTTTTCTTATGTGCATTCATAGTTGTCCTCTCTTCTTAAGACATAAATTGAATTTGTGTCCTTCATATCGTGATGCTCAAATGATTTCCTCTTCAACAAAGAGTACGTAACAAAGGTTAAAAATTATTTTTGCAATCCAAGCATTTAAGTATACATTACTATCTGTTTTAAGGATGGATAATCAATGTAAAAAATGATACTTCCGTGTATTCCTAATAGGTCACTGTGTAAATATCCATAATGGAATCGATCCCCTAGGTTATGGCAACCATTAGTACAGAAGGGGTTTCACAATTAATGTATCAGACATTTGTCTTTCCTACTTACACACAAAATGATTATTTATTGATTATTTTCAATCCAGGTTAATGATGTTGAAGAGGTTTCAGTATCTCAATTTAAAGTACTTGAAGTGCGCTTCAACAGAAATATCATATCCCTTTCAAGAAGTTGTGACTAATACCTGATAAGTGATTTTCCTCTGCATTCTCTCTCATTTATATAAACATACATATATATAATTCATAAAATAAGGATGTTTGCACACCTAAAAAGTGTTGGTGCCATGTGAATGGTCATGTAAAGTGATTGTATTTTCACTGTTACCTGAAATACGTGTATAAAACCAAACTGGATGCTGAAAGACTTGCTTGCATAAGCTCTTTGGCAATAATAATGAGCAGAGGGAAGTATATTAAAAAAGCGTATTAAGTGACTTAGGATCCTGTGTCCCATTTGGAAAGGGACCTGGCACATGGCTCTGGATAGTTTCAGATCAATACATATGGTAGTTTCCTCAGTTCCCGAAAATCAAGCCCACAAGCATCAAGGTAATTGTTAGTCCTGGAAGAGCTTGATCTCTGCTCCTGCCCCATTGGTGTCTGTCTGTGTTCATACCCTGCTCTCTTCTACAAGGAGGTCTCTAAAAAGACAAACATGCCTGCCGAGCAGCCTGTCCCACCACAGTCAGAAGGGACAAAGGACTGACAAGTTGAGGCAAGGACAGTCTGGTTTTTCTATTAAAAAAGGTGGACATTTTCTTCCTCTGATACACGATTCCAAAGAAACCAAGATCCAGAAAGTAGCTCCAGTTCAAAAGGGCATTGAGCTGACGTGTTTTCCGCTGCTTGTCCGTGCACACAGGCAGGAGGTGGAGGCCTGGTTGGTGGCAGCTCGGGGAGGTGATGGATTCACCACGGAGCCGAGGATATGCTGGGAATTCCCTGCTCCGTTTGCAGGCAGAGCTGGCGTTTGCTGCTTTGAGTGCTGCATGTGAGCTCTGAGCATTTAGGGCTGGCATCTGCTTTGCAGTGAAACTCTGCACTGGAAGCTGACGTCAACCCTCTGTGCTGCTTTAAATTCATATTCTCCTTGGAAAAAAAAAATCTAGTATTTCAGTGAACATTTGGGGTTTTTTGTTTAAATTTTTATTTGTGAGTCTCCTACACATTTTCCTGATGAAGTGTCAGCCCTTTTTCAATGAGTTTAAGCCTACTGACAGTAAACTGACTTTTCCTAATTATCTTTTCCAGACCCCTTTAAATTAGTCCGCCAGGGGTCTGTGAACCTCGTATTGAAAGTGACAGCTTTAATATTTCCTTACTAAATACATACAAAGTGTTGTCCAGAGATGCTGACTCACATAAGATAGTTGATTCCCCCTGGAAAACCAAAGAATCTGATTTTAAGTGGCAATACAACTGAGGGGCTGGGCCACAGTATGGAGGAAGAGGAGAGTGGCCATCAAATGTGACCATGGCTTTGTCCAGGCTGGAAAGAGGAGAGTGTGGGAGGGGAATAACCGTTTGAAGCCATTGAATTCATGCATAAATGTATAGCTTTCAAACAGCTAATTTTTTATGTCATAAAAGAAAACTGGCTAGGGCTGGTTCCTTTTTTATAGCCCTGTCATAAACTCTGAAAAATGAGGTTTATAATTTATGGTCTGAAACCACCTTAACTATTGCAATACAAACAGCATCACTGTACTGCAGTTTATTTCTAAAATGCCTCTGGTGAAAATATTGCAGTGCCATAATTAACTAATACCAAGATCCTGTTTGTGTCGCTTTCTCTGCTTTCCCCAGAATTACGCAGTTAGTATAAATCCTCAAGGCTTAGAAGGTGGTGATAGAATAATCTTACATCACCATGTCAGTTAAGACAATCACTAATAGTGTTTCTGTGGCTCACAGACTCTGTCCTATCACTGGTTGGATTTATAACGAGCGAGTTACATAGTTTTTATCTATGTCTATATATGCATGCGTGTGTCTGTGTATACAAAAAAAAACAAGTAAAAAAGAAGTACAGAGGAGAACAGCAGGCCTGCTGTCTCCTAATTACTTCGTTTTTTGATATCTCAGCAACATTGATCTTTCAAAATGATCTCTTGCTGGTGGCATCAGTTTTATGTTGGAAAATATTCCTGCAATTCTGGCAATGATAAACTAATTACAGGCTATACATTTTTAATGATTTAATCTCCTGTCATATTCCTAGAGAGAAGTGATCCTGATTCCAAACAAATCTCCCATGCATGACCAAACACTCATCATGAAATGTATGGTTTTCATTAAACCCCGTTGTTAATACAGGCTTAGGATTGTTTTGTTAAAATGGAGAGGTTGGGGAGTAAAAGCATGCTGAAAGATTACCGTAATAATGCTGCAGTGAGCGTTTTGAATCACACAGAGCTCCCAGCAACATTCCACTGACATGTTCCTCCCATAACGGAGGGCTCCTGACAAAGCCATATGTAATGCCAGAGCCACACATGGCACAGGGGTTTCCATGGGTGGTGCTTAGAGAGATGCATTCATGTTCCTTGGTCTGTGCCAGAAATCCAGGTTTGTGTCCCTCACCCCATCCACGTTAGTGTCTAGGTTTAGGACTGATGATTAGTCAAGCAGTAGGTCCAAAAAACAGCTTCAAGGGATGCCCTTTTTTAACACGCTGAGGTCTCTGCTCTGTGACCTGCTGATACACGAGTGCACTTTGTACACCTTGCCTCAGTGCTGTGTGCCTCGGTGGGAGCCTGCTTTTAACTTTGCATGAGGACTAAAGCAATGTGCCTTGGCCTCTGACTGGAGTCAGGGGTGGTGCTGCAGTGGGGGAACATAAAGCGATCACCTCCTTTGCATCTGCTGGAGGGACTGGATCTGTGATGCCCTTCAGCAGCAGCTCCTGTAATTGGGCATCAGATCCAGGAGTGACAGAGGGTCGTGGTTCTCTTGAGAGCACAGATGTAAGAGGTGTTGGAAAGATGACTGAGAAAAACAACTGTTAGAAATTTCTTTTACCTACAGGAGAAATGTCAAGTAATTTCAGTGAGCTGTAAATATCCCTGCCATTTTTGCTTGCTTTCAGGTGCTTTTGCCCCTTTCCCAGACAGCTATTTTGTTGATTTTAATGACTCCAATCTTTGGGAAGTCTGAAGATAAGAACAGCATTTAGAGAAGGCATTTAAGACAAGTTTTGGTATATCTGGAGTGACTGTGTGCATGCTGGTGCGCTGGTAACAATCTGAGTCAGACGCACACATGTTCACACAGCTAATAAAAAACAGGGCCTAGAATTACTCAACCTAGAGAAGTGAGAGTGGGGAGGGTGAATTAAGGTTCCTGTGAACTTTTTGTGGTTTTCCTGGCACAGTGGCGATGAAACTATTATTATGAACTAGAACTCCAATTTTATTAATGTTCTGAAGTATGGAAGGAAGCAACAAATCTGATTTAAGTGAAGACATTTGTCTTGGCAGTGTGATTTACTCCAGGGTTGTAAATTTGACATGATGGAGACTAAAATGTACTGAAACTTAAATTTCTCCCATATCTCACTCAAAGTCAAATGATTTAAATAGCAGAATATGAGAAATGACATGTATCCTTGGATGCAAATATATTTTTGGTGCTGAAGATTTTAATTTCACATCTGAGGAAATTTATCAATTTGAGGATGAAACTTTTAGGAAAACAAAGGTCAGAATTTCCAGACATGATGTGGAGATGCTATGACAGGTGCATCCCTGTCTCCTGCAGTGAAGGTTTCCAGCCTGGTAACCTCCTGTAATAGGTCCTGTGATGATAAAAGAGGTATTATGGAAGGTGAAATCTGCTTTGCTGACACAGATCCTGCTAATGCTCCTGTCCTGCCATGCTCACCACGCTCCTCTCTGGCACTGTGCCTACCCTATCTCCTGTGCTGTACAAATGTGTCCAGGACAAAATACTAAACATTTTAAAGTACAAGGCGTTAACAAACCCAAACATAGCTGGGGCTGGGGACTGAGTTAGTGTTGCAGGCAAAAGGCCCCCAGCACAATTCAGCAGTGAGCATCCTGCCTGCTCTCAGTTTGGGGGAAATTCAGTGCTGGGATTTTGTCCTCATAGGACCAGCTTGGGTAGATGGACCAAACCTTAGTCCCTGCTTTGGACTCTTCACCCTGGTTTTCCACTTTGTTCAGTAATGGTTTGCACTGTCCTGAGGGTCACCAAACCCTTCGGATCATTTGCCCTCTGAAGGGACCCTGTCCTTCCACTGAGGATGGAGGGAATTAATGGGAACTCCACTCCTCGCTTTCATACATGTCAGAGGTGCCTGAAGTTTATTTTCAGGCTTTGACCTTTTGGTAATCAGCAGAGAGATGCTTATTCCCTGATGAATATAAACTTAACCCAATGGCTACATGATCAATCTGGCAGAACTCTAATTCTCCTATTCATTTCCTGAGTAATGTCTTTTAAAAATCCCAATATTCTGGAAGTAAAAAACAGAGCTTAATATTTTTTTTTACTATTTTTTAAGATAAACCAGTACTTTTATGGCCTTGCTCCGTGATTCTATGAAATGGAATTAATTTCTTAGCAGCAGTGGACCCGCTCTGTCAGTTCAATAAAAGTAATGCGGACAATTTCAGTCTATTACTTTTAAATTAACTCAGCCCATATGACTCTTCCTAATACACTGCCACCTTGTGAAAAACAGGGTTGCGTTTTATTGATTCATGTGATAGATGAGAATATTAAGTGTTCCCTGGCAAACAGCACCCCAAACAACACGAGGCTCTAAGGCATGCCAGGACTGGGGAACTAATTATGCTGAGTCAGAAGAGGTTATTTTACTCATATGCTGTAAAATAGAAAAAGTATTAAAGTAACTTTGTAGCTTAAAAAGAAATCCCCCAGCACTTCTCCTCCATCCCCCCCACAGCCTGGCTGTTACATTTTTTCTTGCCATATTTTCAGTCAGTACCTGAAAATGCAAAATTGAAGAGGGTCATTGAGGTGGGGGGGGGAATAAGAAAGAAACCAAAGCGGGGAAAAGCTCAAACCAGTGAAGGTACAAGGAAATGAAAAGAGGCCCTTGTAACATAGCACACCTGATATGACAGTGTGTGTGGTAGCCTTGTTTCCACAAAGTCAGAGAGATGAACAGGTATTGCCCCTTCAGAGATCCAAGCTTTTCAGAAAGATAGCTTGTTAAATTTTTACTTGGTGAAAAATGAAGTCTGAAAAAGCTGGTGTGATGATCCTTTGAGGACATTCTAGAATAATTGTAATAATGCATTAAAATGTCACTAGGGGAAATGATTAATTGGAATTGCCTTCATTTTTCTCCTCCATTTGCTTGCATTCCTGTCCTTAGTTCTTCATATAAAAAATAAAAATAGTAACATCCAGTGCTAGCACTATATATGAAGTCTTTTATGACTGCACAGTGACACACGCTAAGCCTTGCTACTGACACTCGTGGAGTTACGTGCCTACTGCTCCAATTGCTTTATCAATGTTTTTGCTTTCAGCTTAAAAGCTAAAACACCAAAAACCACTGCAGAATTCTGATCATGGCAATGACATTTATCATTCTGTAACAAAAAACGTGATGAGTTGTTTGCTGGCTGTGTTGGTTTGCTCTTTCCAGAGCAGAGAACCAGATTTTCAGTTGTTTTTCTCTCTTGTCCTCATTTAACAAGGACTAACCCAAGCCAGCACATTGTGCAAAGCAAACATCAGTGGTAGAGGTGACTTTTGTTCTTGAGGCTCTAAAACACAAGCAAAGTGGGAGTAAATGACAGGCAGATGTAACAGAAGCAAGAGAGACTGGGAGCAGGAAGTTTATTTTCATGAACTCTTGCCTGTGCCTGGTGGTTCACTCCTCCAAATGATGAGCTTTAAAATAGGCTGCTGGGCCAGCATCTGAAACTTGACCTTGTGTGGGTGCATTTTCCCTCTGTGCGTTTTCCTACATAAAAACTATGTGGTATTCAGGATGGGAAACTCATCCAGTATTTTTTTTTTCAAAAAGTGTTTTTTTATTTCATCAAAAGAACTCAAGGAGAGGAAAAAAACAGCATTACAAATAAGTAAAATAAGTAATCTGATTGTTGCTTTAGGTATGTTTCTGCTCCTTTTAGTTTGTTGTCGTTCAGTTTGATTCACTGAACTGATTCAATTTTAATGGTTCACTTATGCATGCAACTACCTGGAAAAAAAGATAAAAAAACACCCCTAAAGCAAATCTTACTGAAATTCTGGTCAAAAAAGGATCATAAATAAGCAGAAGTAAGAGCAAAATCTAAAACAATATGGCACACATCAAGTAAAAAGAAAGTACAATATGTGAAGTGCAGAAAATAAACATGAGCTACAAAATAGAAGTTAAAAAATAGTACCTAAGGTAAAAAATCAAATTCAATATGTTTTACAATTACACAGGAGAATGAGTTTCTTCAACCTTTAGATTCTTTCTTTATTCAGTTAATTTAAAGACAACAAGGCTGGAAGGGTAGCTCTTCCAAGGCACCAGCAGTTTCTTAGAGCCCTTGCTGAATGCTGGAAAATTTAGCAAGGGGGAAAATTGCATATACTAAGAATATAACATGATGAATATGTTGTGTCACATACATACCATCTGTGAGTTATTCTGATAGACAGAACAGCTTGTCTGCCAAACCCTAAAGCGCATGGCTTTGATTATTGCATACGTTGTAAAATAATAATCTTGGGGACTTTGGGTGAATTAAAGTATGACCTTGAGCTTGTACTTTGAAGGTCATGCCATCGAGGTCTGTAGGGGTAACTCTCTACTGCTGTAATTAGTTCTTTTGGTAATGGGTGCTGTAGAACAGAAGTTTTCACAGATGAGGTTGCCAGCATTTACCGAGGAGAGGAGAAAAACATCAGGACATAACTCCTAGAGAACAGGGGTGGTGGGGTGCTCTTTCCTGCAGTGGTTTAAAGGAAGATATGTCGTATCCAGCTCTTGGTGCTGGGGGAGAGATGCAAAGCAGAGTTCTGAACTTCCAGGGGTTGCAGCCACTCAAGGAGTGGCGGCCTATGCACAGCACTTTGTTAATTACCTGCACAGCTCTGTAAATCCTCTCCTTTTGTGATGGTCACAGTGTTCCCCACTTCTTGGCCCCATTGCAGGTGCTTACACGGTGGGAGAATGATCAACAACTCACAGATTTGGTCCTTGCTATTCTGTCTTTTACTACTGTTGAAAGTTAATTTCATATGCTATCATTTACTTAAAGTTGTTAAATGCTAGCCTGAGTTTAAAAAAACCCTCATTTTTGTGCAATAACATGATTCAGCTGCGATGGCTGCTGCAGTAAATGTCTTATAAAAGAGGTCCCTTCCTGAGCTATAGTGCCCATAAATATTAGCTTTATTTTTATAAGTAGTTGCTTTTTCAGCAGCAAAGTAGCTGTAACCGTAAAAATGCTTAATAAGAAATGCTTTCTCAGTCGCTGTTTATATGTTTAAACATTTAAAAGAACCATTTTGTATTTCCTGAATAGCCCTTAATATTAAATGTAAGTTCTAAGCAATTGTTTTTCTGTGGTTTGGGGATTTTCTGCAAAATTACTTTGGGCATAAGGCTTCCTTTTTTTCTTTCCCCTTTTCTTTTTCCCTTGTATTTTGAAACTGTTGAGATGCTCTGAGTGTTAAAGATTTAGATTTTGAGAATGAAGAAACTTAAAGGAGGCTTCATGCACATCCTCTCTGAGCTAGCTGTTCTAACGCAGATGTCACCAAGTGGAACCGAGGCGGTTTCAAAACATTTACTCGCTGTTCCTAATTGGTACCTGTTCTGAGTCACCCTGACTCGCAGTCGTGGTTTGAAAATCATATTTTTTCCCTGTCTTTTCCCCTTTCCCATGTTGCGTGAAAATAATAGAGAAAACCGATTAATTCAAGCTGCTAATTACATGGAGTGACATATGAAAGGTTCAGGTGTTTTAGGTGCCTTTCTCCAGCAAGAGGAAACAACGAAAATCCTGGCATGTCAAATCCCTGTTTCCTTTCTTAGTTGTTCCATGGGTGGAAAATCTCAGCACCTTTCTGATGCTCTTTGATAGGTATAAAAACCTGCAAGCATTGCTCGTGCCTCTCTGGAAGCAGAGCAGAATCCTGTTAAATGATTTGTGACTCATCCAGTAGCACTTCTCCGTATTTAAGAGCTACCCAAGCCAGGAGAAACCTTTTAAGCGTAGCAGACTTCAGAGAGAGTAGAGGCAGCCTTAGTGAGCTCTGTCGTTTGAGTCCAGTCCCAGGATGTCTTGTGCTTTGCTGGAAAAAAAGGAAATGCTCTGACTGAATCCTCTGAAAAATTATATCCAACCCTGTTCTGTGAGAACCTCTGTAAGCTTTTGCAGAGAGAGAAGGAAATTGCTCCTAAAAATTTCATTCTGTGTGGTGGAATTGTTTATTTTGGAGTCTGCATTGAAAGGGAATAAAAATGGTCAACAGCTAGGAACTTATCACTTGATAACCAGAAGGCATAGTGAAACTGCAAAACTCATTTCCATTGTCTGTTTGATTTGATCCTATAAAAATCGTGACAATGAACATAAGCAAGCATAATATATTCTTTCATTATGCTTCTATATTTATTTTGTATAATAGGCAGAAAAATAAGTATGTCACTAGCAGTTGCCCTTTTTAAGAATATTATTGTTGATTGAAACATTTTGAAGAACATTTTGAATCAACAATATTGTTGATTGAAACCTTTTAAAAGCTATGTATAGATAGTACATTTTCACTTCAGAGGCTTTTGTTTTACGTATTCACATTTTAAATCTGCATTATTTTCATCAAAGGTTGTGATATTTTCTGAATAATGCCATTGAAAAAAACTTTACTTTTCTGAGTTTCCTTCAGGCACCCAGGGAAAGTCGGTAGCTGTGCTGAACAAGAGATGTGATCAGAACAAAATAATTTGGGATGTGCTATAAGGTTTCATTTGCACAACACACAAAAGATCAGCATGTAAAAGCTGTGGTTACTTATGTTTTCCATGGTGAATTTTATAGGATCAATCAAATGTAAGTTTTGTGGTTTCACGGATTCCATGTTCTCCCCGATTTTTTTGCAGGATGCAGTAATTGCCATAAATTCTGCAGAGAATTTGTGATCAGCTGTATTTTCTGTTGTAACAAGGGGACCCACCTTGAGTGCGTTTGCCAGCAATAGGTGTTGGTAGCAAGTCCTTAGGGGAAAAGTTGTTCCTGAACAGGAGACCAACTCTTAAAATAAATAAGCAGTAAGTGCAGAAAAGGAATATTAGGAATATAGCATAAACCAGTATGAAATATCCTACAGCTGTATCTCCAAATATCTTTTAGATGCTGCCTTGGCCACAGTATGGTGTAAATGAAGATAGTGGAGAAGGTTTTACATGTTCCAGTTGCTTCATCATGGGAACTGTGAATTTCCACAGATCCAGTTAAAGTTAGATCCGGTTACAGCGGACACCAGTTCTGTGGAAGACCATGGGTTAGGAGAAAATGTTCTAGTCCAGAATAAAAAAGCTTTCTGAAACTATGTCTTAAAATATGCACTCAGCTCCGGAATAGCAGATGCTCTACACTCCAGATGCAGTGTATGGGAAGAAGTCTGCATTTTTTTGGTTGCTGCTAAAATAATGTGTATTGCATTTCAGATTGGAGACACTTTGCAGTTCAGGAAGAAGTTCCCCAGATGGAAGGATGTGAATTATTTATGCAATGTTTATCTCAGGGTTTACTTCCCATCACAACCAATTAAGGCTATTTCATTTCATTAAAACTAACATTTTCACATTGGGGAAATCATTTATCTAAGGAAAGCTTATATATAGTATCCACTACTTAAAAGCTTGAAAGCTTCCATCAATCATATAGTCTCAAATTCATTTAAAAATGTACAAGATGGGAAAGTAAAGATATTTTCCTATGTTAGGCCTTGCCAAATTGAATTATAATTAATTGAAAATTAAGAAATTAAGATATTATATTCATGTTTTTCTTCATACTCGTAGGAAACAATGGCATTCAGTAGTCCCCTATCACCTCAGTGTTGCAGTCACTGGACAAGCCTCAGCCCATTTTACTCTGCATACCTAGAGCCTTTGCTCCCACACCATTGTCTTAAGACTTTTTTTGAATGAGCAAAGATTGAGATCAAGCCTTACAGAAACAGAATATATTATGAAATAAAATTGTCTGCTTGGTCCATAACTCTGCATTTTAAGTGGCCGTATTTGTGTGGCAGTGAAGAATTTGCTGTAATTCTTGTCTTTGTTCCTGTCCTGTTGCCAGAGTCCGTGTGAGACTTGGGCGAAGTGCACCATATGATATTTGTGATAGCCAAGGCATTAAACTGAAAGGTCAACTTATTATTAATTTTAGAACTGTTTTCCAGTTGAGGTACGGCCAGGTCTCACCGAGGTTTCTGCAGATCAGATTAGATGGGCTCTCGTACAGACCTGCTCCAAATGAATAGCATCAGTCTTGGGGAAGGGAGAAAGAGAGCCCATTACTGTCACTTGACAACTTCATTTCAGTCCTTGCCCCCAATAATTATAACTCCTAGGAGAGCCAGATTGTGGAATCTGGGGAGTTAAGGTCTGGTCAAACAAATCACTGCTTTTTTAAAAGCCTAGACTGACAAGGAGGCCAATCTGTGAAATACGCTAGGAAAATACAGACAAAAATAACCAAAATATCAGGTATAGAGCTTTATCTGGGTGTGTGATAGGTTTAAAATTACAGAAAATGCTGTGGCTAACTTTCCTGGTAGCTCTTTGTGAGGTCTGGATCAACAGTATCACAGTAAGAATGTTAAAATATCGATTTTTTTCTTGCGGCGGGTGGGATTCCTGTGTAATCTGCATCCTCTCTGGGGACAGGCATTAACAAAGGTCTTTGGAAGTCATTCAAGTCTAATTTGTGAACAGCTAAAATTTCTTAGAGTTTTGTAAGTAGACCGTAGTGCTCTGACAATCAGTTAGTGCAATTTCATGCATTTTAGGGGAAATAAACTTTGTTTTTCGCAGCATCCTGCTGAAAATGAATCTATCGCTTCCCTAAGCTTGTGGGCGTATGTGTGTGTTTATCGGTGTGGAAGCCCTAAATCTTTTAAAAACATGTGCATGTAACTATTTCTTGGTGAGATGCGACGTGCATGTGATAAAGGGCATCTAACAACGGGGGAAATTTCTTTATATCACACATTTAGTAAAATGCCTGACATTATTGCCATGGAGGCAAGTTCATCTTTGTTTATGCCTTGCTGCTGTTAACGTGGAAAACAGCAAGATAACAGTGATTACAAACTCAGATTTTTATGTGACTGTAATCAGGTTGTGATATGGAAGGAAGGAGGAGGAAATCTCCCTTAAGTTGGCTCCAGTAGTTTGTGTTATGCTATACATTACATCTTTAAACCACCTTCCCCCAGGAATGTTTGCATGCCTAGATAGGCCAGAGACAATCCAAGGAACTCTTGCCTCTTTGTTGAGGTTCTTTGAGCTCAAAATACTGTGCAGAAGTCCTGTGGTTTGCTGGCTTCTGTGCTTGTAGCATCTTTTGAACCAGGCTTCATGTTTGTCAGATGAGATCCTGTACAAACACCGTGCAAGGAGGCTGCTCCAGGTCTGAGCAGTGTACACAAGGGTGGCTTCAAAGTGAGCCTCCTGCAGCAAGCACTCCCTCTCACTGACCTTTGATTTTATTCCCAGCGTCCCACTTCCGAGATTTTTCCCTGCCTAGCACAGGACTGTTTTAACTTGTTTTGTCTGTGTGTGGGTAAAAAAGGAGTATTGACCTGATACAATTAAGAGTATGTACCTAAACGTACTGATTGGGCTGTGTTGCTCTGCTTGTAACTCATCTGGCACCTGTCAGGTTGCACTGGTCAAATGCTTTACATTCTGAAAAGGTAATTTAATAGAGACAGAATTCAGTATATGTGTCCATGAAAACTCCTAAATTTGTCTAGAACATTAAATTTGGTATCACATAGATATAGATAGCCTGATTTTTTTTGGTGCGGAGACTGTTAGTGTTACCAGGTTTTGAACATTGACAGATGGGAGCATGGCTTCCTGAGGAATGACGTGTAGATATAGAAATCCTGGATCTGAAACTACACAGAGGGTCCTGAATACAGAATAATAAAGTCACTATATTTATTAAGGACATGGACTTCCTTCATATCCTCTCTCACTGAACCATCACTGGCTGAATCCTAAGACAGCATTGAAGGAGAGCTACTTCTGTAGAAACTCACAGCAGAATATACCAGAGCTTTGTCCCAGCAGGTCTAGATGCCCCTTACATGTAAGATTCTGAAAATTATCTTATGCATTTATTAAATCTCAGTTAGTATTGGGATGAGAAGACAGAGGAAGTTGCTGCTTGTTTCTCTTGATGGCTTACTGACCTGCAGAAACTGAAGCAAGGTGTAATACAGCTGTTCAGTGGTAGACCTTTCCCAGGTCAAGGTGATGGCCACAATCAGGTCCAGGACACGATTCCATCATGTGGTGACCATGTGCTCTGGAGTGGCCACATCCCTCCGATTCTCTCCCTGTAGTGGGATTGGACCTCACATATATGCTTTTTGCTTTTTTCCCCCAAGTTTTCAGGCCTTCTTTCTTTTCCACAAAAGGGTTTTGCAGAACAGCCACGTGACTTTATTTAGTATTCAGCTGTACTTCAATTATCAGTGAGATACTAATGGAAATTTATCAGATACTGAACCCAAAGTGACATATATATATATATGTGTATATATATATATATGTGTTAAAATGCTGTGGGTTATTGCATACCTAAAGATACTTCGGTGTCCTTGCTTTTAGAGCTTTTTTTTGTGTAAGGCCCCCAGTCATGGATTAAAATTTGGCACTTCCATATAAGTCTTTCTCTTTTTTTAATGGTAACTTTTTCTAATGAGGAGGAAAGTACAATGGAAATTTTTGGCCAGCAAGTTATCAAATCCTTCATCTTGTTTTCAGTCATCCTTCAAAGATGAATTAAGAAAAGCAGCACTGATAAATGATGAAAAAACTACCTGATATTTAGTGGCTACAAATTGGCTTTATTGCAGTAATTTTAACTTTTGCTTTCTGTGTTTAAGGAGATGGCCTCTATTGTTGATGGCTGCTTTTGAAATTAAATCAACATGTTGTACACTAGCATGAGGATAAACACAATCTGACATGGTTTGCTCTGGAGAGCTCATCATCTCTAAAGGCTTTGGAACCTCCCTGAGATGTGAAAGGATGTCAGGATGAGGAGAGAAGTATTTTTATGCATTTTTCTTCCGTGTTTTTACTCTTGACTATGAAAAGGCAACCTTTTCTATGAAGCAGCATGCTGAATCACTCTAATCACGGACCTCTGGTGACCAGAGAATGCAAATTTCTTTCCTCAGGCTCTTTTATTAGTGGTAATATGCAAGTGGGCAGAGTTTTAGGAAAAGCATCCTATGGGAGCGTGAATAAAGGCCAGTGTTTTATATGAACAAGAGGTCCACATTTTCCTGATATTCTAGAGCTTTGTGTGTTACATAAAAGCAGGTTCATCTGAAAACTCTCTCTGTAGTCATGCCTTGATTCACTGAAGTTTGAACTGAATACTCTTTCTGTTCTCTCTATTTTTTTGCTCAGCAATTCTTCCCTGGAATGACAGAGGGATGTTCTGGGGGGACAGAACAATTGTTCCTTGCCAGCTAATCTGTAAGGATTTTGGCATTCTCGGGAGTTCCCACTCAGCTATCCCATCCAGTTATTCTTCCTCTGATATGTTTTGCTAAGACAGCTTTCCCTGTGAGTCTGAGTGCTAATTTTGCTCATAAAGAATCTTTGCTGATGTCTAGAACAAATTTGCATACCCTGCTTTATTAGAGCAAGCAGGAGGGGCTACCTCTTAATTTTCTAAGGAATTCTCTTTGAAGTCCAACTAACAGGTGAGGAAAAATGTCCTATTCCTCATCCACATGAAGACTAAAATGTGAGTGTCAGATATTTATCACCATCTTTGTTACATTTCTGAGAGATTTAATAGTGCCCAGAATAATAGCTACGTGCTATTTAAATTGAGGCATTATTTAGCAATTGGTGCTGTCTCAAGAGGATAATTACTCAGAAGTATCTATTTGAAAATTCATCTACTGCTAGTTGTATAAATGTCTACAGTGCCTGAAGTATTTAAATACTGAGAGGCTTTATGATTAAAGTTACCATATTACAATATTTAACAGAATGGTGGATTTCTATTAATATTATGTGTGCTTAGATTCAAATGCTCAGGGGAATCTGCACCTACTGATAGCATTCCCACTGAGCAAAAGAAAGTGGGTACATTGTGTGACCTATAACATCCCCCGGTGCAGAAGTGAGTGCTCTCAAGTCGAAAAAGCCTCAGGTTGTCTGTGTGCAGCATTGCTGGGTTTGGAGGAGATGTGACAGCCACTGAAGTGTCTGCTGCCCATGCTGGGCATGATGATGAAGTGCTTTGTGAAGGAGGACAGGGGGTGTCTTCAATATTTGATCCATACTAATGTTGTGAAACTAATTGGGTCTCTCTTTAACTTTGCCACTTAAATGCAAAGGCACTTGCGTGTGTGTCTTTGAGTCTTCGAGAACCCATGTGAGCAGTCGGGTTTTGATCAAATTGGTCAATGCACACTAAAATTACTCTAAAGGTCTGACGTCTTATGCAGACACACACACAAAGCAGGATCATATAAATCTCATTTTCTGGTTTAACTAGGTTAGAAAGAAGACTCTGACTCTGCACATAGAGTAATGAACATTAAATTAGTTATTGCCACTCAAGGAAGTGTTCTTGGAGTCCTTACAGAGAGCTGTCTGAACATGTGAGCTCAGTGCTCAGCAGTAGCAAAAAGGCAAAGAGGAAGATTTGTAATTATTAGGAAATTAGTGCAATCAGCAGGAAAAATCTTTGCTCCATGGTACATATGAATTGAGTGGTTCTGACTGCCCATCCTGAAAAATGCTGGGTATGTCCAAAAAAATAGAGGGCCTTCAGTGACAAGGAAAAAAGGTAAATAGTTGTTGTGACATCTCAGCTTGGAAAAGGTGACTCTGGGTGCATGATTATACAGGGCTGTGAAATTTCAACGAAGGTAAATAAATGTTACTTGTCATGCATCACAGTATAGCTAAGGTTCTGAGTCCAGAAAGACAGAAGGTGCACATTCCATGGAAAGGAACACTTTTCCGGCAGTGTATCAAAGTGCGTGAATTGTGGAACCCCTTGGAAAATTAATTTCTAGCAGTTAGCAGTAAATACAGGTCGGAAAGAGAATTTAACAGAGTTCTGGCCACTCCAGTCAAGGATGGTCCTTGTGCAGCCTCCAGGTCAGAAAGGTCTCTGAGGCCTGCTGGAAGCTGCAGGGGTATAGCAAAGGGAACACTTGCTGTTTGTCCATGTCTTGATTTACTTTCCATTAGTGCCTGGTACCTGAGACAGGATACAGAGCCTGATGCACCTGTAGCCATAACTGAGTGCTCTATGAGGGCTCTCCAGAGCTATATTGCTGCAGCCTGGGGTATTAGACAATATCCATGGGCACACTGCTCTATGCAAGATCTGGGTGGAGCATTGTTAAGAAACTCAACAGAAAGAGGTCAGCTTGAAATAATCTAAAACCCATCATAATACCTTCCGAGCTATGTGCTTAAATGAGAAGGGAATGCAGCTGGAAATTAGCAGATCGGGCTGGTGTTTTGTAAAAGATTGGTGCACATAATTGATAGATATGCTGGTGCCACCCGTAGTCCTTGGCTGGCAGGCTGTGTGATGGGAGATCTTGGGAGTGAAAGGGCCAGATGATAATTGGTGGAGGGAAGGAGACAAACTGAACTACTTGAATTTTACCATCTCCTGGGATGTCAGGACCCTGTAATGCCAACCCAGCAACCACTGGGTGTTCAAGGAAGGCAGTCATGATCCTGGATGGGTTTCGAACTGCTCAGAGTAGCAGGGCTACCAGAAGCTACCAGAGCTGCCACCGATTTCAGCGAAGTCTTAACAGCCCTTTGGTGTGAGAGATAGGGTTGCTGTCTTTTCTTTGTTTGTCCTTTTCTTTCCCCCACCTCTGTTTTTCTCCTTCCTATCTCTTTCCTCCGTCTGTTCAACACACGCCTGGCACAGTGAGCCCAGACACACTCCCTTTCACAATGCTGCTGTGATCCCGTGCCTGGCAAGGCAGGGAAAAACTGTGTCCTGTGCCACCTGGCAGGAGTTACCAGGTGTTGAAGTGGCTGATAACAGCCATTTTCCTTGCCTGTTTTCCACACTAATGAAGTTGCAAGTATCAGATGCAGAAGCTGAGTTATCTGGCTGTGCACTTCTTTTCTTTTTGCTGTTACATGTTTTTTTTCTGCAGAAATTAGGACTGGACTCCAGAACTAGATGTAGCCTGTCTCACCTGTATTCCTGAAGGAGAATGTTTTTCACCACATTTAATACCATCCAGAGATTGTTTTTGTAATAAAAACCCATTTGCTAACAGAGATGGAGATAAGGCATAGGTGACGCTAGAAGACTCAATTGTTTATATTTGAAATTCTTTAATTTTTTGTACTGTTCTCAACTTTTCTGCTGTATCTTCAATTAAAAGTTATAAAGATGTTTAAATCATTAGTGTTGCCATGGAGCTGAGCAGCCTGGGTCTGTGCTCTCAACTCAAACCAAGTTTGACTGTTCAGCCATACAGACAGGGTCATGTTAACACCTTAACCCACGACTCTTCATACTCTGTTTTATTGACATGAGTGAGGCAAGATGTTGGATGCTTTTTCCCCAGGAGTCACAGGCCCTGCTGCTGGAGGGCAGGCTGAGGCTCTGGGTCACTGGTGAATACTGGTATGTGAACAAGGTAGTTCAGCTCTCTCAAGATCAAGCGGGTGACATTACAGCTGTTGGATTCAGGTCACATTCATCACCTTTTCTCTACAGCTAGAGAGGAGATGCATGCGCCTGTTAAGTGAATGTGGAGATTATTGAGTAAACACAGGCTTTCTTAGGTAGGGCTCTAATTACAAACCTGCAATATTTCTGTCATAAATTGACCTAGCAGACTTCTCTTAGTGAAGTGTTAGCATTAGCTGCTGACAGCCTTTGGCGTGTGTGTGTGTTT
This sequence comes from Melanocharis versteri, assembly GCA_013397845.1. Taxonomy (NCBI): domain Eukaryota; kingdom Metazoa; phylum Chordata; class Aves; order Passeriformes; family Melanocharitidae; genus Melanocharis; species Melanocharis versteri. The sequence continues at coordinate 988,345 of VZTG01010061.1, read as the reverse complement.
GACAGGGGATGCTGTGGAAGGAAGCTAGAATGTTGGATTAAAGAATGAAGCTAGCCAAGGTGGAGGAGGAAAGCTGAGCAAAGACTGAAGTAGGACATGAACCTTCTTTCAGGGACAACAGACCCTCACCCTTGCAGCAATCAGTGCTGCTCCTGAGGCGCTGACGTGGGAGTTGGGAGGTGGTGCCTGGACCTAGTTTAAGAGAAGAAATACTGCAATTGGGTAATTGAAATCTGCTGGGGCAGGATGTTTTGTGCATCTGGTAAGGAGGACCACGTGGTTCTTTTCCTGAAATGCCCCCAGTAACAAACACACATATTAGTGACATTCCCTTGCTGAGTGAGGAAATTGTTATTTTTCTTAAAACTGAACATTTTTGAATAATCCTCTGGCTATGCACTCTTAGGTGTCTGGTTATGATCAAGGCTGTATGATTAGAGCACATTTGAACCATTTCTTGTTACTGTGTATTGTTAACTTTAAAATTCTCTTTGAGATACCCTTCTGGGTTTAATCTCTTTTTCAATATTTGAGTGCAGCATATGCTCACCTTTTTCTAAATCTTTACTACAATAGTAGGAAAGTTTAAAATTTAAATTAGGGTTTTAACTTTAATTCTGTTTCTTGAGCCATGATGCATGTTTAATAGGTGGTGGTATATTTGAAAGATCTGTTTGGCAAAATCTTGCTTACCAATACTGAGATTTATGCAAATAGTTTCATCTCAGATTTGTGACTCATAATACATCTTGTTATAAAAAGGTTAAATAGAAGAAATACAACTTTTTCAGAACATAGGCTATAAACAGACTATTAAATGAAACAGTGATTTCTAGGTTAATATTTGAATTTTTAACTTCAGTGCCACACTTGTAATATATTTCAGGTTCCTTGATCCAAAGCTTACTTTATATTCTGAAGGTGTGCAATTGCTGTAATCTCAAGAGAAGATAAGCATGACATCTGGTTCACACCTGTGGTTTTAGGGATAAGAGTGTAGCTGCTTTATGTATTATTCAGGGCACTCTGTTGAAACTGTGAGGAATTTGACTCTTTGAGGCCTTTTGTCCAAAGGTTTTTGTACTTGTCTAAAGTAAACATGAAATATGGAAGTCTTCTCTCAGTAGGTATTGAATAGACTATTTATTCCAACCTGCCTGCTGCCAGGAGGGAAATCAGTTATGCAGGTTAATTATCAGATTTATGATAAAGACTTTACTTGTGCAACTCCCATATTTCAAAAGTTTCTTTGAGGCGTTTCGTGCTGTGGCAGAACAACACCAGGAGAGGTGAATGCACCATCAGCACGTACTGGTGAGGATTTGTGTGGCAGGTGGTACCTGCCCAGCCCTGGCCCTGGCCAGCCTGGGGCAGCTCTCCCTGCTGTGTGATGGGAGAGGCTGCACCAGTTTGCAGTGTTCCCAGTTCCCATTTGTGGTTGCCAGCACAATCCAAGTATCTGGTGCGGGTGGTGAGAGGAGTGGCGTGAGCAAGAATTAAATTGGTTGGGCACCTCTAGAGCCAGAGACACCAAGAGTCTGGGGAGAAGGCAGCAGCTGTCACACTGAAAACCAGAACTTCTCTGGTGTGCATTACACAGGTGAATTGTTTGAGTGTGAGATGCCGAGGCAGAAGAGATGCTTCCAGAAATACACAGGTGTGAGCCAGACTGGAAATGTGACTCTTGGGCATGCGAATTGTTTCTGTGATTAAAATACAGTTGAGGGAAGTGACGAAACTGGCGCAGAGCCTGGCTGAGCAGGGACACAATTGGGCACACCTCCCACCAGGAGTGTGTTCTGAAAGCTGTACTGAACCAAAGCCTGTGAAGTTTGGACTCAAATGCCAATCTGGTGGCACTGTTGTGTTCTTCGGGACTCCAAAGATGTTCAACGCTCTTTTCTTTCAACATCAATGGGCCTGTAAGAAATTGGAAGTGTTAAAGCTGAGAGGTTGTTTTAGTCACGTTGTATAAGGTGATGCCACAAGTGAGCAACAGTGTCAGATGCACCAGGGGAGTCTCAACATGTCATCTGCAGACAGATATGAGCAAGGGAGGGGGTGAGAATCAGAGCTGTGTTTCTGTTTCATAGGCATGGAAGAATAACTTTGACATTTAGCAAAGGACCATTACAGAATGTGTTTGCAAATGGGTTTGCAGACAAGGGACAAGTGGACAAGAGTTTAACTTTAAAAGGCTACACGATTTCCAGCACTTTACTTTTTTGTCAGTTTTGCTGCTTGCCTGAGTGTTTTGCTTCTTGCTGTGCTGAAGTCTAGTTCTTTTTGATTTGTTAGTGTAAATCCAGAATCATGTCCTTAACACACTGGCGCCATTCAGACGGTGTACTCAGCTACTGTGTGTGTGTGTGTCTGTACACAAAGTCACTTAAGAAAAGAAGTTTACAAATTTCTTAGCACTGCACTCCAGATGTGCGCAGACTTCACTTTCTGCTCGGTAAAACAGTCAGAGGGCAAGGGTAGAGAAACCTAGAAAATTAGAGACAGAGTACAGAGATACTACATGTAAGGTTTTCCAAGGCTGGGGGATTTGGGTAGGCAGCCCATGGTGGGGAAGGATTTCAATTTGAGGTATTTTCAGGAGATCCTGAGTTTTAGAAAGGATATAGTGTACTCACTCCTTGCATATTAAACCCTTTTGAGAATCTTGAAGTAAAACACCCACATTAAGCAGCTGCATTGGAAAAATCCCTCATGTTCCAGTGGGACAGCTGTGACAGAACTAGTGCTGTCCCTGCAGCACAGGCTGTCACACATCCCTCCGGTAATCTGCAAGTAGCTGCTGAGAATGGTACTGAACACTCTGCTTGCTCTGCCTTTGGCATCATGATGAGGGTCTAGATAGAGGTGTATTCTGCAAAATATGAGACAACCCTTTATTATTTTTACCCTCCAAGTAGGCTCTTGTCTTGGCCTGATTCTGCTGTAACTGTCCGTCTACTTCACAGTTCATAAATAAAAATAACTCTGCAAGTGTACAGCCTGGAGGATTTCACATCCCCTCAGAGATAGGAATGGCCTTTCGCCCAGCAAAATGCTGCTGAAAACGTGCCCCATCTGCTGCATAGCTTTGAATCCAGAGTGAAACTATAAATACCTCAAAATTTGTTCTGAGGTATTTGGAAGTTTGTTAAACCTCTTGGAAGACCTTGCCTTCTCCCACTGGAAAAAAAAAAAAAAGAAGAATAAAAACCCATCAGCAACAACAACAAAGACCACACACAGAGGACATTTTGAATTCCACAGTGCAAAAAGAGGAATTTGTGCTAAGACACGAGCTCTCAGAAGAATGAATACTTGTGCTAGTACATCTTTAAAGTGAATGGGATATGAAATTGTATTAATCACACATGCTAGGAAAAGTGTGCTTTTGTGGGGTTTATTCTTCAAGTGCAGCTCCTTTGTTTTTCCTGAAGAGCGCTGGAGTATTTTTGGTAGGAAATCCCAGTTCTGTCCATTCTGGCAGCACTTCTTGATGTTTAAGAAAGTAAATGGATTCCTGAAAGATGAGCTGAAGTATGGACAGTTCAGGTATTTTGAAGCCTAAAACTCCTCAGTGGTGTTGTTTTTCTTTTAGGAAGGCCGTGGGAAGCAGATGAAGAAGATTTCTAAAACAGCCACTTCTGGGTGGAGTTCAGGGCTATTCTGTTCATACAGTTAGTCCATCCAGCTTGTTTTTGGTTGCTGTGTCATTTGGTGCTTAGCCACTTTCTAAATTGCCTGTTTCAGTTTTTCAGCCATGACAGCAGCTAAGTATTGCCTCTAATTTTTCTGTTTGTACAGTTTTAGGAAGCCAAGTTTGCCTCAGTGTTGTGCGTTCCCTCTGTCTTGCTTGGAATGTGCCACCATTAGACAAAGCCACTGTGAGTGAGACTCAGAGCTACTCAATAAATACACAAAAACGTCTCTGGTAGAGGAGGTAAAGACCAGTGAAAGACACCCGCTGGCCTCCCAGAGCCTGGGGAGATGCCCTGGGGGGTGTGGGTGCACAGCCCTGCAGCAGTTGTGTGCACTGGATTTCTGCAGCGTTGGCTCGTAAAAGGGGTGTGAAAGTTTTGCGTTTGGGTTGGAAGGAACCTTAAAGATCACCCAATACCAACCCCCTGCCATGGGCAAGGACACCTTCCACTAGGTCAGGTTATCCAGAGCCCTGTCCAGCCTGGCCCTGAACACCTCAGAGATGGAGCACAAACAGCTTCTCATGACATCTTCTCCTGTCAGTTATCAGCTGGTTGAAGTTGGTGCCGGTATTAGGGAGGCAATAGACATGTCTCCAGCCTGTGTGGCTCTTCCTTATTGCAATATCAAGCAAATTAACAGCAACCTCGAAGTTTTTTTCCTCCAACAACACTCCACACGGTACTTGATTTCACATGGTTTTCAACTGTGTGTCATTCTTCCCATTAATTTCAAATTTTTAAAACTTTTTTTCATAAAACCTCTGGTTAAAGAAGGGATAGGCAATGACCACATGAGGAACCAAGGCCCAGAAATGGACAGTGATCAATGCAAGATAGCAGAAACTCTCTAGTAGCCTTTGCAGTCCAAGGGCTAATAGGTTGCCACTTCTCAAGTTACCAAAAGACTTGATTTTTAAGAAGTATTCCTACTTTTACACAAAAAACTGAATACTGAACTGTTTCTCTCTCCTTTGTTTTCATGGGCTTCTTAATCTTTTCAGGAAGGAAAGAGCTTTGCATTTTCAGGGTTTTTCTTACAGGCATGAAAGCAACAGCCACAGTGATTTTAAAAGTGCAGTGAAGGTTCTCCTGGAATAACATCATCCCGGTTCCTTGGACTTGAAGTGAAATACCGTTTGTCAGGAATCCTCTGATGGAAGGGTACAAATGAGCAATACTGTGTGGGGCAGTCTTTTAGCCTTTTTTTATTTTTACCTCTTCTCCTTGGATCTCTTCCATCCCTTGGACATGTGGTTCACATCCCTTTTACAAGCTGACTGAGCACCCTATTGCACCACTTACCACCCACGTTTCCAGAAAAAGAGCCTCCTAAATTTGTGTGTCTAACAAGATGCTGGGATGTATCTGGATACACAGGTATAATTGCCACAGGATGAAGATATTTTAAACATTTTTAGGACATGAGAAGGAAAAGTTCAAAAAAGCCTCCTGCTCGTTATGCTTCGGTTCTTGTTTATGTCTTAGTATTAAAGTGTTAGTATTATAATCTCCTGTGTTTGGAATGAGGTCAAATATGAAACAACACTTGTAACACAGAGGAAGGAGGATCAGAAACAAGAGGCATTGCACTGGGAGGTAGTAACCACAGCTCTATAATTCAAGGGTCTTGTGCATCGTGAAAGAGAAGACTTACTGCTGATTTTTTGTTGGTTTTGAATGATTTATAACATTTCACTTGTGGCGGAGTGTTGCAATCTATGTTGTCATGGAAATTCTATTGAATTTATAGTTCCATTTATCCAAAACGATTTTCCAGACTTCATTTCATGGTGAATCATATGGCTGTTACTCGGAGTACAAAGCAATTGCAAAAAAGTTTTGTGTTACAGAAAGCATAAACACTGACACCGTTATTTTCATATTACCATAATACAAATGAATGCAACATGCAGCTTTTTAGCATCGAATGGGCCTTCCTTGTGTAATGACTCACTGTGCACACACGAGATGGATTTTCGTGTTAGGGATGGGAGCAGGCCTAAGGGGTATTTATTTCTGGCAGTAGAAATCAGGGCAGTTTCTGGCTTGGCAAGGTCCTTCTCTCTAAACATTCAGGACTTACTGCTCAGGATACTGAGTGATGTGGATCCAGCAATGCGTGGGAGCCCAGGGTGATCCCATGAGAGCTGGGTTTCCTCCCTGCCCTGCTGAGCTGTCACGGGACCGCTCCCAGGTTTAAGTCCTGTGCAGACTTTTGGGCAGAAGGTGCAAAAACTACCACCTCTCAGGTTGAAAAATACTCTGAAATTGCTTAGTCTCAATTTATAGCATAGATACACCTACTGTGTTGTTTGGAGACAACAAAGGAAGAATTCATGCTTATTGTTAAAGAAGATGAAAGGGAAACTTACCGTACTTCTAAGGGATACGAATGTCTAAATTGAGTTAAATTCTGGTATTTCGCTTGCGTGATCTTGCTCCTCCTGTTGTTTCATCTCCTTTCATTTTTTTCAGCCTAGCATTGTATTCATTATCAAGTTGCAATTACATTAGGACAAAGTCCCTGTCTGACTCTTTGTTTTGCAATTTTACCCAGCACACTTTTAGGCACTGTAGAATACCAAGTTATGACATTCAAAATACATCTCTCTACCTGCCTAACTATAGTTAAAAATTCACTGATGAATAATAGACTAGGCAGGAAAAACATGCCATTATCTGCTCCTGTTCAACTTTATCTTTTCAAAAGAATGCAATATACTCTGTGTTATTACATCAAGCTCTGGTAGGAGAACTGGAAAACATCACGATTCACTCTTCCCCCTGCCTTTCCTAAGCAGATTTTGAATATGTTATAAATGATAAGTTTCATGGATTTTTTAAAGAGAATATAATGAGAAGTCAAACATCAGACTTTATTGCCCCAGTGTACATCTCACACTCCAGTAAACACACAGACTGCAGGACAGTTATTCTGAATTTTTAGTGCTGCAGTGAAGATTACATTATGTCTGTAGAAAATTTTTATTCCAGCCAAATGGATCACATCATCCAGTTCATTGGAAATCTGTGCACATATTTAAGGCAAAAGTAAGTTACATGCAAGCTTTCAATTAAGAAAATTCATGTATGATTCATAATCTTAGCAGAGGATTTATTTTTGTGCAAAAGGTTTTAAATCCGGTTGTAAAAGTGGCTGAGAATAATTTATTCTTACAATGTAAGCAGCAAAGACACTAATTAAGAATTAGTATATTCAGTGCTTAACTCCATCATTTAAAGCAAACATTTCAAAATTTTTGTTTCACCACTCTGCAAAGAGTTGCAGTCTACCTGCACTGCCTGGGTGTTGGGCTTTTCTGAAAATACTCTCCGTCTAAAGCAGTACATAATAAACCACATCGCTGCTCCCTCTGCGTCTTGCTGCCTAATTCATCAAAAAATTGGCTGGTCTATAAAACGTTTAATTTTTTTATGCTTTTTTACCATGCTTTAAATTGCACGGTAGTGCTTGGATTGCTGGAAGGAAATGAGCAGAAAGCTAATTCCGATGATCTTTTCCCTTGCACCAGAATTCCTGATACTATTGAATATTCTGTACTCCACATCTGTGACAGCACAATGAGCCTTTGTTCATTTTTTAATCTAAAGAGAAATCTGCTGTAGGAGGTTGCACAGGGTGATAGCAGCCCAATTTAAAAGTCTCAATTATTTATTTTTAAAATACTTGGCATGTGTCTATGGAAAATGTACTTGCTTGGTTTCCAGTCTCTTAGAATTGCTTTGAACTCACTCACATCTTCTGGGATCTATCAAACGCTCATTGTGGCTTTTCTCTCATAAGTGCTGAATGAGTTTGGCCATGATAGTCTGTATTGGATGTAAACTTTCTGTCTTTGTAGTGGGGTAATGACAGCAAAGAGATGTCATGCACGGGAATGGTGATTTCTGTCTGGATGCTTGTCATGCCAAGCAGAGAGACAGAGCCTTTTATTTGTGGGTGGGTGGCGAGGAGAAGCCATTCATTGGAAGCAGGCTCAGTTTTTGCAAGCCAGTGACATTTCATAATGAGGGTTTAGTCATTCAGAGGCAATTGCACTTAATAAAATCAGAACTGGTCTCTGGTGGGCAGTATTTCTCAGTAATATGCACGTTTTGGACAGCCTGTCCTTACAACATCAGCATGGTGGCAGCCCAGTTTGGCATTAAAATCTAAGCACAGAGCAGGGTCTGACGTTTTGCCAGGTCTGGGTAACACCAGGTTTCTGTAGATGTTGGAAAACACGGTTGAAGAAAGGTGTTTTTGCAGGGAGCAGGTTGTCCTGAGGAGGAGGGGATTTCCTGCCCCCAGGGCATGGTGGACGGGCAGGAGCTTGGAGGCAAAGGCTCTCCAGGCTGGAGAATCAGCCACATGTTGGATGCATGTGGTGTATTCACTTGTGTAAGTGTTGCAGGCTGGGAATAGACCTGGAGTGCTTGCATACTGTAATGGTTGGCCACTGGATCTTCCTGGACAGCAGAGACTAGAAAACATGGCGTGTTTTCTTGGGGTGACTGGTGATTATCTCCTGGGTTATGGCAGAGTGAGGGCTTTCTCTCTAATCCTCTGTTTTAAGGCACTTGTAACAGTCTGAAGATTTTGCCCTCAGTGATATTTTTTCAGGCTTAAATCTGTGCTGTACAGCAAATCTTTCTCAAGTTTGAAAACAATTCTTTCATAGTGTGAAGGTGTCAAAGCATGAAGTTTCTCCATTAAAAGCAAACTCTTGCCCTCTCCCTGCCTTGGTAAAGCTCTGTAGCTGCAGTAGTAGTTGTGCTAGCATTTTAGGATGGAGAGTGTCTTCCTGCAGGAAAAGTACCTTTGTTTCACTAGGGATGGTTTGTCTCAGCTTAGTTTTACCAAAACACTGAAAATTTTGAGTTGCTTGGACACACATGGTTTTTATGATACCTCTTCACAAGGTAAATGCAAGTACACTGCCGTGCTGCACATCTGAGGTTAAGGAAGGCCACGTAAGCCTTTCCCAGCCTTGTTAGCTGTGATGGGACGAGATGTGAAAGTCTTGTAAACCTCATATATTGTGCCACAGAGAACAGGACGCTCATGCCCTCCTGGACCTGTGCCAAGGGGAAGGCTTTTTGGGGCACAGTCAGCAGGGATGTGTGGAACAGAGCAGTCTGACTGCACACAGGTAGTGTCACACCACGAAAGGCATTTCAGGCTTTCCCATTACTGCAGGATTCACAGCCTTTAAATTTTTTAATTTTGGAAAATAGAAGCTGGTGTGGAATCACGTACAAAAATGTACAAAAATGCTGTTGTATGGGGCTGAAATCAGTCAGTGCCACAATTCGTGTTGGACGTGTAAGCTTGGGTGATTCTCCATTCTGCATTTCACAAATAGCATATTATAATACAATCCAAATTTTCTTTAGTTTAAAGCCTCTTTGTTGCATTCTATGCTGCTGCTTTTTACGTCCCAGGCAGAGACAGTAGAAATCATTTATATGCAAAGTGCCCCATATATTGTATATACTAATTATATAATAAGGAGTAATAATGAAAATTTTCTAGCATGTTTAGGCCACTTAAGTATGCAGTGAAATTAATTTTACAGTTAACTGTCTTATTCCCACTTTGTACATAAAGAACCTTATCCCACCCATAGAAAATATTAAATTAACTATCTACTGATAAATGCATTCAGTATTATGTATATTATGAATAAAAGAACAAAAATACATTGGATACATTTGCATTTTATTGTAAATTGGGGAAAACTGATGAGGCTGTATTATGGAAGAGAACAATATGTGATCACATAATTAGAAAATTGTCATAATACTAATGCTCAGCGATGTCCAGGTGTGCTTTTATGAGCAGCCTGAACCATGAGGCTTTGAGGCTATAACTTTACTGTCTTTTTAACATTGTTTTTGCAGCGTATGTGTGTGTATATTATATAATAGCAATTCCTCAGATATTGTACTCCTAAAATGTTCCTTCTAGCTGTATGAGCACATAAGGAAGCTACTGTATGACAGATGACAATAATTTTTCATACAGGACAGTTCCCCTTGACGTGATGGATGCAGAGAGAGGAACCACGCTCTCTGGAAAAACACCAGGGAGCAGTGGTAAAGTGCTCCAGTGTGTATGGTAATCAAGGCAGAGTGTGGATCTTGATTAGGCTATGAGATTGCACTGCTAAGATGAGGGATCTGAATGAAAAAATCCTTTACCAAAGCCCTCTGCGCTGTTATGCAAGAGTGTATTGTAAAAATTAATTTCCTTAAAATGCCGTGAGCAAAATTGATCCAAAATTATTCTGGCATATGCTGAACTCACTCAGTGATGCTTTTCTTCATAAACTCCTGTGAGGAATATATTGTGAAATGTTTTATGTAAGGTATAGATAATTTTAGATTTTATTTTAAAGAGGAGCAAAATGTAATTTGTGAGTGTTTTTCCAGGTTTTGTCTGTGCTTGCGAAACTGAAGTTTAAGCAATTCTACCTGAAACAAACTGTTTCTAATTTCTGCATCAGTGAATGGCTGTACCTTGCTCTGCATTTGTTCAAAGCACGAGTTGTCAGAATTGGGAGGCACCGCCACCGTTGTGAGATATTGTCAGCATCTGTGAGTGTGCTCTGAGTATGCTGGGAATAGGAAGGCCAAAGAAGGGAAAGAAAATTGCTTTCAAATTTTATAAAGCTAGTGTGAGTGCCAAATGTTTTCTTTTTTTTGTGGGCTATTTGGAGTGTGGTCTTCCTCCTGCTGAAAAAAAGTACCTCTACCTCTGAATGCTCTGATGTTCATGTTGGCCTTTTCCCTATGCGGTAATGCTTTTTAACTTTGTAATTCTGGCAAAGCACCTGTCCACTACAGCCAGTATATACAGTCAGAAGCCTGGGAATCATTAAATGTGGGTAGGAATGTATCTGTGCAAGATAAAAGGGTATAATCTCTCCTGGCATATACAAAATATGGGAAAAACAGTTCATTTGTGAGTATAGTAGGATGTGTCGTGCAGCACTATTTTGGAAAAACCCAAACAAGTGTCTGGGTCCTGCAAGACAGACTTGCTGGAGAGAGCCATGGTCAGACCAGCAGTGTGCTGGGAGGCATGGGCAGTCTCAGCTAAACCTTGCTTCTCCCTCAAACTATGAGCTGTGTGCCTGTCTCTTATCATCATTATAATGCTGTGAAAAGGGCGGGTGCTGGTGATGGGCAGCAGAGTGAGTGCACAGCTTCAGCAAGAGGCCAGTGGCAGAGAAGCCGAGGGGTCCATTCCCATTTCATGGCCAGGAACAGTTTGGCTTTTTTCTGGCATTAATGAGCACAAGTGAGCATACATGTCAGCCGTGCTGGTTTGGGTTGTGAAATCCATCTGGAAGGTTCTCTGAATGGCCACGGAAGCAACTGCTGTGAGGTCCAGTTCTTGTGCTTGGCTGCCACCATCGGGCATGTGGTTTTAATTTGTGTTGTGTAGGGTACACGTACTACAAACGTTACCAACACTGAATTTATTCTGTGGCCATGTACACACCTGCATGGTGTAGTGTTGAGAAGGGAGCGTTGCGTGTTTTAAACCAGATCCTTCTGAGCAAATCATGGCTGATAGAGATGGACTAACACTAGGGGCTTCTTTTGGAATGGAGGGGTTGAACAACTACGGGAGAAGCAGCAGTGTGTTCAGACACATGCTGAACACACTGGCAGAAGTGGGAGCTCAACTTCTGTGGGAAGTGGAACAAGAACCATAAAGGAAATTAAGAGCACGAGCACCCACAGGCCTCTGTAAGCTGCTCTTATTCATGGCATGTGTGTAGTGGAGTGGGATTGTTTACCAGCACAATATATAGAGGAAGCTGTTCTTGGTCCTCTTCTATTTGTGGAACACCAGCACTTGTTAGTTTGGGGTAATGGTTGTTCTCACCTGCTCTTACTTGGGGTTTGTGTCATTATTAACATTTATTATTCATTAAAAAATTACATCAATATATCTGGTTTTGTCTCATAATTTTGCAGAGTTCTAACACTTTGGAAATAAAAGTCATGAAATTTAACTGAAGACAGGCAGAAGTGTGACCTTAACTGATAGACCTGAATATCAGATGCTCATAAAAATGCATTGCTATGGAGACAGACTTTTATCTTACAAATTACTTTAGGAGTAAAGGAATAGCTCTAAACATTGAAATCCTTTTCAAAATTCTCTATGGATTTTGAGATAAATATGTTTAGCACATTTAACAGAGTGGGAGATGAGCCTTCAATGTGCAAAGAAATGAAGAGATGCTGGCAGAAAGCACAAAGTTTAACATCCGAACAGACTGACCATACTGTGTACCCTTGGGTTTGGTATTAAAATGCATTGCATCAACTCTGTTTTGTGCTTACTGTCCAAGCAGGGCAGTCATGCTATTAATCAAGATGCTGGTTAAACAGTATTGTTCAGCAGAATTCCTTTATCTCAGGTTCATAACACTGGGTTTACATACGTGTAAGCATTGCATCGTGTGGAAGCTGTATGAGTCAACACTAATGTGATTTTGTTGTTGGTTTTAATTTTTGCAGATGCAGATTTACTTCTACAATCCTGATGACTTTGACAGTTTTGGAACAGCAGTTCTAGACAACAGGGTGGTAGGAGCCATGGCCGTGTTTTTTCAAGTAAGTTAAAACAAAGGCTATATCCATAAACCAAAGTGTTCACCAAGTACTATTTAATTCATTGAATTGTTTTGAGTTTAATGGATGCATCTGTTTTCTTGTTCCCACCTGTCTAAGTGAAAGATATTTCATATTGTCTATGTGTGATTTAAAATGTAAATAAGTATATTTAAAAACATAATGAAAAATTTTGCCTGGATTGTTCTGACTTTATAGCTACTCTACAGATGCATATTGGAGAACACATTTATCATGGAACTTCCTTCGCTGCTGAAGCACATTGCTGCAGTCCCTGGAATACTAAAAAACCAACACCAACTGGTTCTGTTTAGGGAAAACTTAAAATTCAAATGTAGCTTGAGAGAAAATTAATCAATACGTTTCATCAATCTTATCTGTAGCAGCTTCTTCTAAATTGTCATAGTAACAAGTTCTTGAACAGACCAGGTTTCCGAATGAGTGAATTTATGCATCCACTTGTTTGAAATGCATCCTGAGAGATGCAGATCTGGGGCTGCTGGGTGAGCTCGTTTGTGGTTCCACACGCTCCGAATCTGCGGCGTGGGGCAGGGCCCACCGCCGGTGATGGCAGTGTCACCTGTGGCTGTGGCATTCAGCAGTGTCAGCTCTTTGTCACCTCTCGCCAGAAACGGGGTCTTACCCTTCTGACTTGAGGGTGAATTGGAGGGAGGGACTTGGAGCCGCTCCACACCACCAGGCTGTCACAGGCAGAGAAGCAGCTAATGAAGATTTGAAATATCTTGAGGTCTTGCTTTTCAGAAGAGAGGAAAGGAGGGAGGGAAGAGCAAGGGAAAATGCTGATCCTTTGTGAGGTTTCACACTAGTTTTTACTGAAGAAGAAAGTGATCTTGCTGTTATCTTTGTGAAGCCAGATGAAAAGGAATATGCAAGTACCCATATGTAAATACCTCCCTTTTTCTTATGATGTTAGAGTGACAAGCCTGACTCTGCTGCTCAAATTAAGTAAGGTTGTCTTTTTGCATGTCACTGATTTTGATCAAATGCTTTGATAAGGAGAAAAGGACAGATCCTTGTATTGCATAAATTGCTGTAACTCTGCTGACATCAGGATTGTGGAAGGAGGCATGTTAAATTCATCACTGTTGGATTCTGAGCACTTCTGTGGCATTTCATATTAGGGCAAAGTTGGTGGAGCTGTGATAATTTACAGTGGCGTGGCATGATGATGATTCCCCAGACTTCCTAATCTCAGTGTTCTACAGGAAGCTTTGGGCAAATTGAATTTGGCCATACGAGACAGAAGTTTAGAAGCAGAACAAGCAAGGGCTGGTTTATACCAGAGTGAAGCATTGTGGGTTTGGTGTGTGTGCCGTGTCAGAAGGAGCGTGGGTTTGTGCCATGGTGTGCAACGCGTGTTGTGGCATCTTCTGTCTGGAATTTAAATGCTAAATTACCCTGATGGGCTTCACATCAGCCATGTGAAGCCACACATCACTTCCTAGTCTGCATGAGACATGTACTCCCTAAATCCGTTTTTTTTAAGAGGATCTTAAAATTGTGATGGGACTGTGTTTGGTATTCCCTGCCTGCAAAGCCAGGTGCTGCACTTACTGTAAGTCTCTCTTCGCACCACGATTCCAAGGGAGCCATTAAACTCACTAAAAATAACTTAAAATAGTGTGTTATGCTGTTAAAAACCATATCTTTGATCATCAGAGACCTCAGGCTTTTCAAGACCCCAGAGTGTTGTAGTCCCCTCAGGGAAGCAGAAATCTGCACTTCCCATCATTTCCAGCCCTGCTGGCCGCAGGACATGAGGCTGTAAAGTCTGGGTGATGGTGCAGCTGGGCTCCCATGCTCTGGGAGCTGTGAAATCTAAGGCCATTACTGATGAACACTCTCTGATCTTTTCCTGAGAGTGGGGTTAAGGTAACTCTTTGGCAAAGTGACCCAGGGACAACCTGTTTTGTGGCTGCAAGGAAATGGTTGTGGGGTTTTGGGCATATTTTCCTTTTTCTTTGGGTTGAAATGAGAAATCAGCATTCTGTTGTTAAACTTGTGAGTGTATCAGGTTTTCCCTCTGGGCAGCTTTGCTCCAAGACAGAGAACTGTTGAGGAAGATTTGTAAAGCCCAGATCCCCAGTCTAGAAGGGCATGTGCTGAATTCTGGCCCCTGTAAATAAACTTTAGAGACACCAGTGTGACAGCTGCTATTTTGGGCATCACGAGGATTTTCCAGAACTAGTGCCATAGGGCTTGATTTTTTGTACATAGGGTTAACATAGGGTTATTAATGGATGATGATAATCCTTTGCAGATCCCTACTGTTTTTGACCAAGGTGCTGCTTTAGCCCCCTCAGCTGTGTATCCTGTCCTGGGCTTGTTGATCTATGACTTGGGAAAACCTTTTTATTGAGAAATACTTGGTTTTCCCTGAGCCTTGCTCCCCAGGACTCCATGCAGATAAACTTGCCATGGCTAGTATTTCATGCAGCTAATTTAAAGCTGTCTTTTAAAATTGATCACTAGTGACTTGTGAATGAAATGTCCCTAAGATGTCCATGGTCACAGTTTGGTTGACAGCTTAGATTGTTCAAGTACTTCAGCTGTCTATTTTCCAGAGCTTTAGTCCCATCTTGAACATGTTTACCTGGAATACAGCTTTTAAAAATTGTAGCAAGAGAGGTCATACTGTTTTTCACAAATGCATTAGAAAACTGTATCATGCATGCTTTTCTATGTAAATATTTTAACATAAATTATTGGATACGTTTGCCATTAAGTCAAGACTTGGATTTTTGCTAATGTGGTAATGCTGTGTTGGAATGAATGTGCACAACACTGGCTGAGTTTATAGTCTGGCAGGTGTTTTTTGTTTGACTGATGTTCATAAATGTTCCTTTGAAAATCAGGTTCTCCAGTGAGTGAACATTATACTGAACTATATAATTATTGGTGAAACATTAAATAATTAAGAACCCTCTTTCTTCCTTTTTCAATAATTTAACTTGGACTATATAAGAATTTTCCTTATTGAATTCATTATTTCAGGGGCAATTTCCAGGTAAAGTACATTGGTTCTGAACTTGGATAATTGAAGCACTTGGAATTTTGTGGTAATTAAAGCTGTGCTTTTCTCGTTGCTTTCATTTTAAGCTCTGTTGATAAATGCTATTTCTGTTTTTGTGCTGCAGGTTAGTTGATCTGACAAAAGAAATATTACTGAACTGAGAAACAATTCTTGCAAATACAAACTGCTGTAACTGCTCATCTCTGTATCTCACTGTGTATAGACACTGCGAGGGTGTCACACGATAGCATTGTGGGGACTCTATTGGTATTCCCAATTTGCAAATGAGATGAGCTGGCCTAAAATCTCTAGCTGGATTTTCTTTGTTGTTAAAGAGACCTCACTTGTTATTTTAGCAATAAGCAAAAGGCCCTGGAGACAAAGGAGAGAATGCCATGACAAATGAGACCTTGCCTTCGGATGAGTTTTTCAGGAGAGCACATTATGGCCATTCCTTTCAGTATTGGAGTGACTTGGTGTTTCTCAGAGTGAAGCTGGTGCTGGTGGGAGATGTTCAGCTTGAGAAGCCCATCACCTCCTGCTGACAGCACCCTGTTGGCTGGCAGGAAAGGCTTCTGGATTTGCAGGAAGGGCAACACCACAGTGATGGACCCGGCTGAGGGCCGTGTTTTGTGGGAATCTTAACTGGGCACGTTGGGACCCACCAGCTGCTGGAACACACGGAGCAGGTCCCAGTCCAGCCAGGCACCTCAGGCTTGATTTAAATTATCCTAACTTGAATTAGTTGGTGCGCATGTTTAATTTCAGCCCACATAAGATTCAGCTTGCAGTTAGTGATGTTCTGGCTCTGGGCCTTGGTTAATTGTCAGGCTGAGCTGGCTTTGAAGCAAACCAGGAGTGGAAGGCAAGGCCCAGGTCTCTCATGGTTCCTGAGTCATCCGTTCATCACACATGTAATACATATTTATAAGTCGCATTTAAAATAAGTAGTTACTTGGATTAAATGCATTCAGACATATTGCACAGCTCTGTTTTAACCATCTAACAATATAATTCATTGCACACTTCACTACTTGCTTTATTAAAGCCAAACTTAAAAGTGTTCAAAACAAACATATTGCTTTTGCATTTGAAATATTCATCTTTTAGTTCTGCAGTAGATTCATTATGGCAGAGAATACTTCATTCCTTGATTACTGCTGTGAAAAGACACAATACTGATTCCCTAAGCACTCATCAAATATTCGATAGCTCAGAAATTCAGGAGGTGGTGATGGAATTCTTGCTCCTACAGGGAGGGCATATAAATCTATTTTATATTTGCAAAGAAAACCGTCAGTGATTAGTTACTGTGTCTCAGGTACTCAAACAAATCATCTCTAAAGAAGTTAAGTAAAAATGAATTTTAAAATAACTTTTAGCAATGCTTTCATCATTAAAATTAGCTCCATAATGATGAGTGATGTTGATACCTCGATCACTCAAGAGCTTCAGCAGTGCAGAGCTAGATTTTTAAAGGTAATTAGGTACTTGGCAGCAAATGTGCAACTAGCAGTATTTTTAAAAGTACATGGGATAAAAATCAAATGGGTTAACATGTCTCTAGCTGAGTTGCCTTCCAATGCTGACATGTCTTTGTAGGTTTGTTGAAAAAACTACTCTGTAGCCCTTTTAACTTTTAGGTCTATGTGTGTATTATTTGCATATAAACGTCTTTATATTTAGTGGTTACTCATGTATCCAGAGATTTGTTCTTCAGTAAAATGCATGTTTTTGGCCTTGCTTTTTGTGAGATTTTTTGATAGTAGTTCTTGGTCTGCTTCATCAATATGATCAGTCACTCACTTTTCACAGGAGCCTAAATGAGCTGAACACAGAATAAATTGGTGGAACACCATCAAAGCTATTGAATATTTGCCAAAAATATGCTTTTTAAATGTATATTTCTCAAACAATAGAGTTCAGCTTTTAACTTCCTTTAGAAGGCTTTTTGTTCCCTGTTCTTCCCTTTCATCAACTGTTTCATGTGTTTGCCCCCATAACAAAATAGATTCAGTGAATAAGTGATTTAAATATGGTGACTGTTGAGAAAACCACATCCAGTAGGAGACAGGGTCCCATGTCCTCATCTCAATTCCTGGCAATTCCCTGACTCTGCCTCTCCCTTATTCTAATGCTTTATGAAAGCCTGAGCAAAACTAGTTTGATTTTGACAATGAGAATGAAGAGAGAGGTGTGCACTTCTCTTGGAACATTATATCCACCTACATGAAGCATAATCAGTACTCCAGTGTTTAGGCAATATCTTAAAGGTAGTTTGCAATAGTGAAGATAACACATGGTATCATTAACATGCAGGGCATCATCCAGAGTCATTGAGAGACTTTTCATTTGTTTTAATAGACTTCAGATAGATATAAAGACCTTAAAATTGAATTACAGTATTAATTCTTTCAATGGTTACATTAGAACCCCTGGGGTTTTATTAATAGTAGCTCATGAATAATAAAACTGTTATTGTTGATTAGCGGTGTTATTTAGTATTAGTACAGGTATATTTTTATTATCTTCATACCATGAAGATATGTACAGCTCCTTATTCAGTAGCTGTACACCAATAACTCTCCATGTAAGTGAGGACAAGCAAAACAAATTGAAATGTATTCTTCTTTACTAAGTCCAGTTTCTCAGCATTTTGAAATGTTGCGGTTGTTTGAAAACATTAGTTGTTACTAATAAAAGCAGTACTAGGGCCTTTAAACGGTTGAAAAATAGTATAGAGGTACAAAGTAGCTACCCTGCCACGTAAAGACCCAGCCAGAGCAGGGAGATGTGGCCGCTGCAGCACCGAGAGTACATCTTTCTGAGAAACACCTTGTACAATACATGCCATGGGCTACAGTAACGTATGAAGCATCTCTGGAGCAGAAAAAGATTCTCCTAATTTTCCAGCAAATAAGTGGAGATAAAATTGTCAAAGGTGATTTTTCGTCGTGGAGAATTTAAATACAAAATTTTGAGAGTTACTTAAGGTCTGTTAGATTTGAGTAGAGTTCAGTGGCACAGAATGGCACAGACCAGCCTCTAGAGGGGTTTTTTAGCCAAAACATGCATGTGTGGGTGCCTAATAACAAGTGTTCATGCTGATCAAACAACTTGCTCTGAAAGCATTTTGATTGGAGGGGGGTTTGGGTAGAAGATAAAGATTCATGGAAACTGTTTCTAAAAAATCTATTCTAACCATTCCATTAAAGAAAACAAACAAAAAAAAATTTGACTCAGCCCAAAATTCTGATTTTTATTTCAACTTATGTTGAAAGTTTCTTTGAGAAATATGAATATTTTTTGAATATTTTATGTGAAATAAGAAAGGAAAGGGAGAACAGATGGGGAATAACTCTGAGAGTAAAATATATATCTATATATATCTCCAATTTTGGTGCTTATTAAATTTCCAGTGCTTAACAATGAGACTTTAACTTTATTCTGATCCATACCTCTGCCTAGATTAGTCATGTTTCAAATTATGTTTAAGAGTAAAACTGCTGTTTATGACAGATTTTTTTTTTTTTTAATTAAGGTTTCTTGTAGTAATGTTCTTTGTACTTTATTTTGGTACATAAATGAGCAGGCTGACTCTTGAGAGCACTAGGCAAACAATCCCTGATGAAGTCTGGAGTTTAGGAGAGAAGCTTCAAAAGGTTTTTAGTTGTGGAGGGCGATGCAGTTGTGAGAAGGGCAGAGCTGCCTCTCTTTTTCAAAAAGGAGGGCAGATAAGAGGGTAAGGAAGGGGCAGACTGCCGGGGTGAGCCCTGGGACCTTGCTGGGAGCAATTGGAGGAGCGCAGGGAGCTAGGAAGGGGTCTGTGAGCCCAGCAGTGTTCATCACTCAGTGCTGCTGGGCTCGAGAAACTCACTTTGTTAGTGAGCTGACTTGCCCTGAAGAAACACTGGCTTTTTCACCTGAGGGTTTTTTTTTTTACCAGATATGCTTCAGTTCTCCGAAATTCCAGTGCATTGAGAGCAGCACTGATGCACACTTTTGCTGCTGGGTTACTGTGCAGAGTAATCCCAGGCTCCTGGGATTCCCTCGTGTCACATCCCAGGCAAACACGAGCAGAATTTCTGTCCGTGTGCAGGATGCTGCGGGTTTGGGCTCTGGCTCACATGGCTGCACTCTTGTCATGGCTTGTCATGAGAAGGAGCTCATGTGGCTGAATCTGGGAGTGTGAAGAGCAGAGGTGTTCACACAGCAGCCTGAACATCCTGAGCAAGCCTGCTTGGAGGAACGAGGTACAAATGTGTGAGCGAAAGGGGGGCTGGATTTGGAGGCACAGACTGACAGGGCAGCTGAAACAGATCGTTCTTGGAAGCAAACACATCGTTCCACTTCTGCTTGCCTGTGTTCTGCCAAGAGGCATTTGCAGTCTCTAGATCATGATGGCTGCAACCTGCTGTGTTGAAACTTTTCTATCCACAGGCTGACTGTGCAGTGTAGAAGGGTAATTTACCTTATGTGCACTTACTTTCTTCAGTGCCCAAGCAATCGTCTTGCTTTCCCTTCTTCTCTTCACTCTGTGAACTTGTTCATGGTATTTTCCATGAGGCAAAAAGTCTGATGACCTCCAAAATGCAATACTTTCAATTAAAGTGTTTTTTGTTACATTGAGTTTTAAAGGATATGGGCTGTACTGAAAGCGGTGCCATGCAGTTCTTTTTACAGTACAGAGGGAAATACCAGAATGCACTGAGAGTCTTTGGCTTTTATCTTGTTTTTAATCTCAGATATATCCAGGGAAATGGATTCCAAAGCATCTAAAAAAGCTAATTGAAGGTAAAAATTAGAATTAGATCCTTTCCCCCCCTCCAAATGCACTGTCAGTGCTTTCTTAACTGCAAAGTCTGAGACCACAACTCACAACTTGTGCTGTCTCTGGTTTGGATGCAGCAGCAAGGAGGGGGGATAACAGTGGGGGTGGGTTACCAAGTGACTTCTGCTTTTTGTGATAAATCACAGTCCTTTGCTCCGATTTATTTAATGGAAAAATCACAATTATTGATGTTAGGCACTGCAAGCTTTCTTGCTGTTGAGAGGACTTGGACTCCAAAGTTCTGCAATGCTGCAAATACGAAAAACGCTCTGCATATTTTATGGGGTCTGTCCTCAATGTCTTGAGCTATCAGTCATTAATGAGAGCTGGTTGAATGCATTGCATGGGGAATAGATCTCTGTGCTCTTCTGGTTTATTGTTCATCTGAATGTTAGGATCACTGTCTTTCAGTTTACGGCATTGCAAATGTTTTTGACCTGCAGGTTTTTTGCTTTCTGAATGATTCTTAATTGATTAATGTATTGAGATTAATCCCAAGTGAGATCCCATTATCAGCTTGCTTCATTAAATTACATACCAACCTGTTAGCATTAATTCTCATAATTGTCCCCTTACATTTTAGTGTTTTTATTTGAATTACTTGCCTCAAGAACTTGATCAGCATGCATTTGTGTATTCTTTTCTTCCCTTTTCTTTCTCTCACCCTTGATGTTGAGAAGTGGAATCAGTTTAGGAATATTTATAGTGTCTAATGTCAGCTTCTTAAAAACAGTAATTTACTTCTCTGTGATTTAAAAATATCCTGTTTCAAAAAACACCAAAAACAAAACAAACCATTTTGTAGCCGTGCCATAGAAATTTTTAAATTTATAGAAAATATCTTGTGGAGTTTTCATTACCAGACTCGTGAAAATGACACTTAGATGTGTAATATGTAAAAATTACAATTGTCAGCCTATAATCTCACCCCTTCTGTGGTTCAGGAAGATTGAGACTCAGGAAGTCTACTGATTATAACCATTAGACTAAAAAACAAATTAGTTCCCTAACTACAGTTGTAGGTTTTGCGTTTTGGTCTCTGTTGTGCATTGTTGATGCATCACTTGGTCACTTTGTCACATCACAAAGCAAACCTCGAGCTGGGACAACGTGGAGGGACCCCCAGCCTTCCTGCAGGCTCCGTCACTGCTTTAGGGGAGGGACAGCAGCCCCTCTTTGTGTCTCTGAGCATTGAGAAGCCATCAAATGTGGCTTGTTTGTAACTTCGTGACAGCAGTGATTGCTTCATTCCTGTCCTTCTTACATGTTTCAAATCTGGTGCATTTGGACTTGACCTTTTCTTTAAGAAAGAGAGAGAAGCTGTAAATAAAGAAACTGGTTTTTGCTATCTAAGTTTTCAGAGAGTTTTGCTAAATTTAATCTTAGTTACAGAATCACAGGAGATGTAAAGCTATACATTCATCTCCTTTCCTCCCCTCTCTCCCAAACAGAACAGCTGCCTCTGGGAAGTCCCTGTTTTCTCCCAGCTTTTAGACATCCACCCTGGATTCCAGGAAGATAGTTTTTTATGCCTGTCTGCCCACCTCATTTTAAAATTTAATCTGATTTTGTATATATATTTTTTTAAACAGACTCCGTATTCATCTAGCTCTCCTACCCATTTGTCTCTCAGAGGATTAATCAAATATGTGGTTTACATTCATGGGACATGGATGGAGAAATCTTAACATTTCAGCCAGGAAACTCCAGTTCGTCAGTCCACATGCTGCCCAATTCTGCAGGATTTTGAACAGGATTTGTGTAACCCAGAGAAAAATTACACCTGTTTTTGCCCTCTGTATCTTCCATGAAACTGCAAAGTCTTTGTGTGTCTATGGTTACCAGTTAGTGTTATGGCACATTTTAAGCAAAGGTGAGCACGGGATCTATTCATAAATGATTGCCTAGTTTCACTTTGTGCCATAAAAGAGAGATTGGTTGTAAAGTCTGAATATATAAAATAGATGGGTAAAATTGGGGCTTCTTTTCCCTTTAGATCTTCTGGCTCAGATGAAAAAGTTATTCTTATTAAATACAAGGTGTTCTGCCTGAAGAGTTATTACTGTAGTTCTCAGCTATAACAGTGCCACGTTTCCCCTTGTATTGGCAAGAATAAACAGTACAAGCTTCAGACAGAATTTCCTGGGTAGCATACCAAATGTTCTGGAAAACCTTCTCGGACAGCAGCTGATACATTTTTAATACAAATAAAACATAATTCTTTAGCCTCGTTTCAGTTTGATCCCTAAGGTGGAAAAAGTATACGGACTATGCATAATTGATGTATTTGTTTGAAGTGTTTACCCAGCTACTCCATTCACAAAGTCTCTTTTTGTTAATAGGTTGCCGTGAGATGTAAGAATCACTTGGGGCTCTCTTTGTACAAATAAATGGAACGTGTCATTTTTGTACAGTCGGTGAGGTGGTTACGCAGTCATCCTGACTGTGTCTTTGTGCTGCCCACACTGTTCAGCCTTAGTCAAGCCACGGAGCAGATCTGGCTGAAACGTCAGTATTTTCCCAGATCAGAAGTGATGGGAAAGCATGAAAGCGTGGAAGGGAGGGAGGAGGATGGCTGGGAGCTGAGGGTGCTGCCCACCCCTTTCAGGGGCACACGGATTGGTGTCGGGTTGGCATGTCCATGTAAGCACCACCCCGGTTATTACCAGTGATATGTGTGGTTTCTTGTGCAATTCCTAAACGTTACACATGATGCAGAGCAAGCACGCAGGAAAATATCCCTCAGTAATTTAATTATCATCTGTCCTAAATTACTGTAGATCCAGTGTTACAAGTTACTGCCAGAGGGCTGAGTTGTTGCTGGGTTTTGTCGTCTGTAGTTTCTGTGCTGCAGGACAGCTGTGAGAGAGATGATTATTGAGGGCATTCTGAGCCCGTGCTTTTCATTCCAGAGGTCAGAAAAAAAGGCAGTGAAAGTAAATCATAATCTAGTCTGGTCCCTTCTTGATGTCTTTGTACAGATGTAGACATTTGTATGTATAACTGATGGTTTAGCTGATAATGCTGATGGCAGATCACCCCCAAAATAATTCTGCGGCTGAGATGGCGGCTTGCCCAGAGCAGTCCTTGTACCTGATGTTTTACCTCCTGTGAATCTAAATCAGAAATCTTCAAGTCTGTGGGGTGGAGTTGAGGGTGTGTAAACCTGGGAACCCTTTTGCAGCATAACTTTATAGTAGCTTTTGGATGTATCTTCTGCATCTGGGATTCACTGAAAAGCACATTAATTTGGCTGAGGTGATGAGTTCCAAATAAGCTCAGTGGTCCTGATTTGAGTAATTTAAACCTCCCTTTGTTTAAAGTTCAGGTGTGCTGGTATCGGAGTTTCCAGAACAAAACCAGCACAGAAGCTGGGATGTGCTCTTATGCTCTGCTGCAGATAGGTGAGAGTCAAGAATGCCAATCACCATCTTATTCTATGCAGAAGAGTGAAATGTGTTAAATAAAGATTGCTTAAATCTGTTCAGCACCTCTGAATAGTGAGTTTTGATGGAGCAGGATTTTTCCTACGAGCTTATGGTGTTTGCAACTGCTTCACAGCTCTGAGGAGCCAAGGAAAAGCTGTCTGGCTGACACCATCAGAACAGTATTTAGCTGCTGATTGTAACTGTACCATTTCTGTGCATCAAAAATGCATTGAAATGTGGTCATTATCAAGTCTAAAGAGACTTCCTGAGAGAGGGTATTGGTTTTGCAACGTCTCTGCTGCATCAAATGAGGCCTAACTGGAGATTTGGCAAAGTGTTCTTTATGAGTAAAGTAAAATGATGGACCACATTAGAAAGGAGCTTGGTTATTAGAAAGCTCAGTCTTGTTCCTGATAAAATGGATTTTTTTCACCGTAAAATTCATCTTTACTTGCTGCAAGAATATTGCTAAAAGAGATTAACTTTGGATCTCAGTGTATTTTATAGTGTGTCTCATGTTATTTTAAGGCTGTAAATATATTAGCTGATCTGTAAGCTTCACTTAAGTTACTGCTTTCTGGGTTTTTGAAGAAATAGGATCATGGTTATGCAGCAACCAGGAAGATTGAATTAAATCACCCCTTTTGATATTTATTTCCCCTTGGGATCATGATATCAGATCAATATTTAAAAACAGCTATATGGTTAAGTGTTGATGAGAAAGCAAAGCTCCATAACCTTAACAGCTAAGCTAGCAATTTTTTTGGTGCATTTTATCTGTGGTTTGTATGGCATTATCCATATGCCTGTGTAAGAAGTAAGAAAATAATTTTATTATTTTTTTACTCCTTCCTCCCTCCTGCCTACCTTGCTACCTGGCAAACCTACTTTATCATATCTAGATCCTATAAAAATATCTAATATAATTTGAAATGCTCTTGTGTGAAACATGATTAGACTGCATCAATCACTTTTCAAAGATTTTTTTCCTCATCATTTTGTATTCTAAACTGCTAAAATCACACTCCTTTATATCCTCCTGCATTTCATGGGAGGTATGAACAGACAGATAGCTCCCCATCTTGGGTGAACCAGTCTTATTAAGTACTCTCCCAAAGTGCATACCAGCCAAATTAAGCTTTAGGTTAACGTTTTGGAATGCTCTCCTCTTGCCAACTCATTACTAGTGATATGGCAAAGCAAACTGTTGCCTTCTGCTATTCCAGATATCTACAGAGATTTATTACATTTCAGCTAATAAGCTTACCTTCCTAATAGCATGCAGCCCACCCCGCCTTATGGCTCGACTTGTCTCTGCTCATAACTTCGGCACAGAATTAGAGGCCAGAAGTAAAGCTGGCTTTTAAGCCTGTCTGGGTAGAGCTGTTTGGGGGTCCCTGTGTTGTGGATGGGAACATCCATCATTTTGGAGTCTGAACTGACCCATTATCTAGAGCAGCTCTGCACTACCCCTCAGGCTGATACCGATCCCTCTCTATGGACAGATGGTGGTGGGAGAGGAGGGTGATCCCTGGGCAGGTGGCACCACCTCAGTGTGCTGCAGGGCCATATGGGCACTCAGCTTTTAGAGAAACTTGGTCTGTGCATGCAGTACAGCTGGCTGCTACCACACCTGTCTAATAGAGTTGTTGAAAGACTGTATCAATTCATGCTGAGCTGTGGAGATTATCTCTGTCAGCTGTTCTCATGTCAGAAGCAATTTTTTTAAATGCTGCATTTGTGTCCTAAGTGCCCAGCCTGTCTGCCTTTTAGAAAGTGCCCTCTTCCTTCCTTCATTACTGCTTGCATTCCATCTAACTGAGACGTAGAGTGTCCTGCCCCTAAAACCAGGAGATTTTTTTATGCCTTCGTTATCATGCCATATATGTCTGCTGCCCCCCTTAAAATCCAAGTGTAAAGAGAGCTGCGAGTGCAGGTGCATCCTACCAGTGTGCTGGGGGTACAGACCAGACTCCAGGGAGCATGGGATGCTCCAGCACGAAGCTTTTGGGCTGTGGTGCTTCTCTGGAAAGCCTCTCATCCTCACAGCAGCCAGCAGTGCAGTGCTCCTCGTGTGCTTGTTACAGCTGGGCTGGGATTCTGACTGTGTTGGGTCTCAGGCACTTTGGGCACAACTGGCTGTGCAGCCTGGCAGTGAAGATGTCCCTCAGTGCCAACCCTCTGCTTTGCCTTCACAGAGCATTGGCTCTTTAGCTCCCTCCATACCAATCAGGCTTTTGGCAGGGAAAAACCTAACGCAGGTTGTGGTGTCAGCTGCAGGTGGTTGTATGAGGGTGGTTACATCAAGAGACCGTGCAGCCTGACAGGTTTTAGGAAGAGAGATAAGAGACTTTTCTAGAGGTCGACACCAGAACTGGGGCTGTGGCAAAGCATGTGCCAGGAGCCTGGATGGTCCAGCTGACCTGCCACAGCATTGGTGATGGGATCATAACTGCTGCTCATGAGCTGTGGACACCCAGGAGTTACAGTGCTGGGTGCGAGAAGAAAGAAAAAAGAATAAGGAAACACCTCAAATTAATAGCCAGGTTTTCTGGCAAGCAGATTCAGAGAGGAGGAGAGGAGATGGAAGAATCTTCCTGAGAGCATTCCTGTGTACATTCACCTGCAGGAAGCATCTTCACTCTTCTGGGTCAAGCTAGACTTATTCAAAGAGCACCTTTTGTTCTAACCCTGTTTTAAGTTTTGTTTTAAATCTTGTTCAGTTGTATTTTATTTCTTCCCTCATAACTTTCCCTGAGATTTTTAGATTTTGGCAATTTTGAAGTTATACCCTGTGTAGGAGGAGGGCTTCCTGACCAGAGACAGATCTTGAAAATGCCCTCCATAGATGGGTCGTGCTCCACAGGAGCACAGGAAAGCTGTAAGAAGCCCACAGAGCAGAGGCATGAAGGCTAGAGAATCCTGAGGAGTTCTGTGGCTTTAATACTATCACCTACTCGCCGTGATTGAATAGCATTCACTTTGCTGCTGCTGAAATGTAGAACATCTTGAAACAAGCACACATGTCATGTTAGTTTTTGTATTTCTTTGTATTTCAAGAGGAAGAAACTGCTGCCACAAACTGAATGTTTGCCAGGCTTTTAATGCACTTGTGTTCTAAGTGCTGTTTTTCTGCACAAAATTTCCCCATTTCTTCTAAACATGAGCCATGATACTTGTTGAAATGTTTTTTTAAGGAACCAAGTGAGTTGGTGGGTCATGCTAACCAAGTGAAAAATAAACATCTTGACATATGATCCTCACTGTTTTTGTCTAGTATTACACCAGGTGAAACAGGGGGGTTGAGCTGTTCTGTTGCTGCAGGAACTTGAGCAGTTTAGAAGCAGCTGAGAAAAAAAAAAATGCAGGCCACATCCTGCCGCTCTTAATTCAGTGGCTTGAAGAAGATTGAGACAGACTGCCTCATTCCTCTCATTTGCTGTTGGAGTTGCACTGCTGTGGGTGCCCAGTGACAGCCCTGTGACTGGCTCTCGGTGCATCCACACTTCATCCCCTCTGGCTCTGGAGCCCTTGGCAGCTGTGCAGCTGGTGCCCTTGGCACCCTGTCTGCTGGCATCCAGGCTTCCCCTGGACAAACCTGCTCACCATCCTCAGCAGCCAAAGCTGCTTCTTTCTCCTGTCTCCATGAAGAACATCTCGGGGGGTGGAAGAGCAGAGGAACTTCCTTGGAGAGGCAGGAGGTGGAGAGGAGAAGGTGGGAGAGTTGTGGAAGATGCTCAAGGGGCTGTGTGGAACAGTTTGGGAAGGGAGGATGCTGTAACATTTGAGGAGACAGAAACAGCTCGCTGGGTGGAAAGAGACAGCGAGGAGGATGTGGCAGGTGTGTAATGGAAGAGGGAGGCAACTCAGACATGAAAATGGAGTCAGAAGTGAGGAAACTCTGAGGATTAGTAGGTGCTTTCTGCCTTAGGTACTATGAGCCCCGAACTGTGCAAGTTCATAGCATTTTGCAAAGCTGCACACATCTGCAAGAACTATATGACACTGAAAATTTACAAAAAGATAAGATGGAAGAACTTGCTTGAAAGAAAATTACAAATACAAGACTGTATCATAGCTGTCCTTTTGTGCTGGAAAGTATTAATGAGAAGCACTGGTTTAACATTGGGTCCTTGTACCACAAAGATGCCTGGAAGCCCAGGAGCCCTCCCAGCCCATGGCTGCTGCATTAGAAATGGGGAATTTGGTGTAGCAAAAATTCCTGCTCCAGTTTTGGGAGGCCAGTTCACAGCAAACACCTCAGAAATGAGGTAAAAGGAATGGCAAACAAACTGTGTTGGAATTTGATTTTTCAAAGCATAAGATTAAAAAAAATAATAATCTGCCCTACAATAATTTGTTTTCACTGGATTTCTAATTTAATTGTGAACTGAGGTGTGGTTGTCATTAGGGAAGTGACTGTGTAACTTAATTGACATTTCTGCATCCTCTGTGTTTGTGACTCATAGATGCTGGCTTGAGTCATCTGTACTGCCTGGCTGGAGGGAGCCCAGGGCTGTGCTGGGAGAGAAAAAGTCAGGACTTTTCTTGTAGAATGAATGAAAGATCTTGGGAAGCTGAGACGATTCCTTTTCTTTATTTTAAGGGAGTGATTGATGTGACTTCTCTCACCAAAATCCTTTGTGTTGGCTGGAGAAGAGGGAAAGGCTGGAAATTTCTGCTGCATCCTAGGCAAGCTTAGCTGGAGCAATTAAATTAAACCCCTGCAAAATGCCGGAGTCCCAGATGTCCATCTGAGCTGTTCCTTTTCAGCCTTTGCACTTTGCCCAGGAAATTTTCCTGTTTAGCCATCAGACTTCATTGCTTTATTGTCATTAAAAAAAGAAAAAAAAAGAAAGAAAGAAAAGGAAACAGGAAAAAAAAGCTGGAGATATTTTTTTCTCACTTGCACAATTTTGTACCAAATTCAAGCCAGGAGCAGAAGAAAATGAGAGCTAACTTCCATTTGTGGTTTCACAGTTTTGAATTTAGCCTCTCCAAATGTGTGAAGCTGTACATCAAGGAGTGGGTGTTGTAAGATGATCTGGCTGTAGTGCTTGCTATATTTTTTCATTACACCATTTCATTTTCCTCCCTACTTAGGTCAAAATGGTTATTTTTACCTAAAAACTGTAAATTGAGCAAATTGCGAAAACTCTATAAGAGACCCAAGTCTTTTTTTTTTTGCCCCCTTTTTTATTTTTTTTTTTAACTCAGAGGATGAGAACAGTTTATACCTGATGGCAGTTTTTATAAAATAGCCTCCATCCTGATAAAATGTTACCCCCTGGTGTGTCATTTTTCCAGCTGAACTGCTGGTAGGATTGAGAGATCTTGCACACTGCTGCTTAAATAAATAGACTACATGCTCTATGAAGAAATCATATTATTTTCTCACAGGAGAACAAGTAGGCTCAGTGCACTGAAATTGCTTTAAATAAACTTGCAGCTACTGTAGCCCTTTTTTGCGCAGCTGCAGATGGTAAAGTCTATCAATCAAGCTTTCCCAGCTTTGAGAAGCTGCCACTGAAGCTGCCTCTCCTCTGTGTTGCAATTACATTTTTGTCTTTTACAGAACTTTGTATCTGAGATATTCTATTGCTCTAATCAGATTGTGCTTTTGGGCTGTACATATCTTTTGTTTTTCCTTAGATATATGTGAATTAAGATATTTCAGTAATTTGTTAATTGAATGTGCTATTCACTGGCAGTAAATTAGCTGCAGTTGTGCAAGAATGCTTTGGGGAAATTAATTAATTTAGCAATGGAGTAAGTCGAAGTTTGGGCAAAAGAGTGCCTTACAAAAAGAAAGGAAAATACATTGTCTGTTGTTTCTTACCATGCTGCTGGTTGCAAATCTTGTGATAGTGAATGGAGGAAATGCTGTGGAGGGGGAGCTGCAGAGTCTTCCTCGGCCTGATGCTCCAATCAGCACCTGCCAGCAGGTTACAATGCACGATCAATGCTCCTCTCTGCTCACAAAGGAACTCAGTGTGCACAAACACAGAGCACTCTGAGCTGAGTTATTAAGCAGACTTAACTCTACCTCGGAGTTTCATGGTCTTGCCTTTTTTTTGAGACAGTCTCTTGTGTCAGGACTTTGCACCAGCCCACAGATTCTGCTCAATGTTCTTCTGTGGTGGCCAGTGCTTTGCTCTTTTTATGACACTGGTATTTCAGCCAACCTGTTGTGTAAAAACGACTATTTATGCTGCTTGTGTTTTCAAGCATCCCTACTGGTCATAATGAAAGGGGAAGTTGCTGATCTATAACCTAGTTAGTCCCATGCCAGTCCCAGGGTGTCTGTAACTAACTCGGGTCCAGAGGCAGCAGATACAAAGTGATGCAGGGACTGAGTTAAAGGCTGTGAGGAGCAGTGGCTGCAAACAGCTTCATTGCACCCAACCAAAGATGAGGGACAGCCAGAACACCTGACCCCAAAGTTAATAGCTTTTAAAACCATTTTAGACTTCAAAAAAATAAGGAAAAAGTGTGGCTTCCTCTTTGGTACTGCTAGTTAATATACCCTGCTGGTAGATATCCTCCAAAGCTGTAGTGAAATATGAAGTTAATACATCACTAGCAAGCTTTCAGTCAGAATGATGTATTATTCAAAGTGGAATTAGCGAGAAGGATCAATGCATACCCATTACTCTATTTAAAATAATCATTGGAAGACTCACTAACTTTTTTTTTCTCTTCTCGTCAAACAACATAGTGAATGAGACATTTAGGAACCACCCCTCCTCCAGCATATGCACCTCTATGACTTCAGTATATTTTCATTCATAGCAGGATTATTAATACCTGAAGGCCAAAACCCAAATTTAACTCAACAGAGTTTGCCTTCAAATCCCTAAACCTGAAACCAGTTGCCATAGGCAAAGACAAAATCAGCTCTAATGCACGTTTTTAAAAAAAATCAAAGGTCATGGTAGTATCTGTGTGAAATAGTGCGTGTACCACCATAAGGTTCAGTGTCACATCTTGCCTGGGTACCTGTTATTCTCTCTGATTTTACACATGAGTAGAAACTTGAAGTATTGAGGAGGCTGTTTCCATTTCTTGTTTTCCCTTACAGATATATTCTGCAGGATACTTACTTTGGGCAGTCCATTCATTACACAGCAAATGCCTTCTGCCTCCCTGCTCACCTCTGTCAGGCTGCAGGCTTTTGGCCAGATTTGTCCTTTTGCATCAGCTCATATGGGAGATGTGCAATTATAGCTTATATGGGGGAGATGGAAGAAAATATCATCTGTGGAGGAGCAGGAATATATCATTCTTGGATCATTTAGTGCTTGTGAAGGTGAAAAACTTAGAGCACCAAATCTAGCTTATCATTATGTCGGGAGCTCTGTCGGTATTTTCTTGGCTTCACAGATAGCTCAGTGTGCTATTGTGTCAACCAGTATCCCTTCTCACCCGCCAGTTCTCCTGGAAAGCTCCAGATAAATATTTCCTACTTTATTTCAAAGCAAAGCACATGTAAACTTCTCATATCTGTTCATCCACATTCCAGATCCGGCTGAAATCTTTCACTTCCTTTTATTCAGTAATGTTTAAGAAACTAGATATTTATCCACAATCAGATTTTGCAATGTGGACTTCAAAAGGGGGAGAAGCGAGAGGTGGGACAATGGAGTTAGTGCAGAGCAGAAGGGTGTGGAGCACAAAGCCAGGATGTCCTTTCCAAGCGCTGCAGACGGATGCAGGTTAAAGCATCGTTGTTCAGAAGGATTAGGAGTAGGGCCTACCCAAGCTGGTAGCTAGCCCTGAAATTGTTTGGCCCCGAAGACATGGATTTGAAGAGTTTCACAAGCAATATCCCTAGTGCTTTCCCTTTAGTGAGAAAAGAGTGTTTCTTTTGATGGTGATTATCTTGGATTCTTTAAATCCTGTTGCTGTGATGTTAAAATACATATTGTGCGGTGCAGTGTTCGCATTAATGAGATTCTTCTAATTTCTGTTCTAAACCACTGAAAATCAGGTCCTTTCCTATAGACACTGGGGACTGGCATCTGTCCAACACCACTGAGCTGATAGAAGAATAAATTGTTTAACCATGTTGATTGTCCTGAAACCCTACAGGACAATTTAATCTCTGCAACCTAGTTAATTTATAATAGTTTTCTTTTTCTTCTTAGTTGTTTGTACAGAGTGCTCGGAGCTTAGGTTTTTGGCTGGTGAGCTGTATATCTCAACTGCAGGCTGTATGGGAGCTGAAGGCGCACAGTTGGGGGAATATTACCCCTGACTTTCACTGTTGTAATTGAAAGTAGGGTTTGACACATTGGCATCTTTCTGTGTCAGCCACTGTCACTGGCTTCAGCTGCCACGGTTAAGTATGTAGTCATTCATCCTTGGCAGACACCGTCCTTTGCAGCATGAGAGGATGGTCTCTGGATGTTAATGCTCAGCACTCTGGGAGCAGCTGGCTATATCGAATTCAAGGCATGCAGATTTTCTTGGCCATTTTACTTAGCAGATGGGTAAGGCTTGATAGATTGAAGATTTAGTTTCCAAGTCAAGGGCCAAATGTTGCAGTGGGAGAGAAAAGTAAATTATATCACTATTCAGAGGGGAAAGGCTCAGGTACTGTATCACAAAATTGTTGCCATTCATTTTCCTCTGCCTTGCACAAAATGCAAGTCATTTCACCTTTCAATATAGCCGACTGTGGCATTCTCCTTCACTTTGAGATGCTTTGCAATACTGTCTGTGAGCCCATTTAATGAGCTTGAAAGCCGTTGCTGCAAATTTATGACAGTTTAATGTCTAAATGCCAGATATTTTTTAAGGTGGCAATGAAAGAGAAATTTGTATTTTGTAGCAAGCCAAATAGGTGGGTTTTCTTCAGTTCTTTTTTCCCCACACCCTTTTCTTCCACACGACATCTATTTAAACATATTTTTTAAAGGAAAGTGTACACCTTACTCCTGATCTGTTCAAACAATTAATATTCACCTACTTCTCACAAGGTAGCTGGTACCAGTGATCATTAGAAAGCTTTTGGTGCTTGCTCCCTCCAGACCTCCTTGGTTGGTGGGAGGATAATCTGGGTTTCAGAGAGGCTGCCTGGAGCTTTGGGCAATGGGGGGTGTCTGATCCTTTGGACAGGGGTCTTAGAGTTAAGGTCTCGTGTTGCTGTGTGGCCTCTCTAAATACCTCAGTGTGTATTTAGGGGTTTCCCTGTTTTTATTTGTTACTGTTTCTAAAATAAGCATGGTAAGATCAGTATTTTTGCCTGAGATTTTTTTTCAGCTTTATAGAACTGTTTCCAGCAGAAAGACAGGTCATGGATTACTTACATGACTTTAGCATATGGCTTTAATTATATAGCATGTGGTACAAATTTTAACACTTTACGAGTCTGCTGAGTTTTGATAAATCGGGGTCTTCAGGAAGTTCTGATTTTGTCCTATAAAATAATCAGATGAACAGAGAGCTTTGGCTGCTCTACAGTGAGTGATAGAGGATGAGAACGGGTTGGTGTTTTTTAACTCACGAGGACACGCTGAGCTCAGTACTGCTGCAGCACAGGGGTAGTGCCTTTCTCAGTAAAGTCTGTTTTCACATGCTGTGGCTTGGTGGCTGGACTGGCCTGGCTGAGGTGCTCTGGTTTGTCCTCTGGTCACGTTCCTGCTCTGCTCAGTCACTGGAACTGTCCTCTTTGGGGTATTAGTGTTATCCTGGGAAGGGGCTGAGCTGCCTGGCCTGCCTCCGAGGGTACAGCTGTAGAAACTGCACTTTCAAGCACAGGGACAGCACATGGTGCTGCTGAGAGGTGTTAACACTGCTGTCAATAGAGTTCATGACTGATCAGCTTTGTTCACTGAAGAAGGAATAATTTCTCAGTCCTTGTATCAGATGCAGGAGCTGTAAGTAAATCTAACCTGTCTAGAGTATGATTTCCGCCATGGCTTCATGTGAAGAACATATCTGGTTTATGGCTGCACAATGGGGTCACTTGCACCTTGCCTTTTCCCATATTGCAAATACTTGTCTTGTTCATTGCATTAACATCAAGCCGTTCTTTCTATTCAGAATGGCGTGTGCACCAGGTATTGAAGTCACCCAAAGGGTACAATAAACAAGAGATTTTGCTTCTTCGTGTCGTGTTCATCCCATATTTACCCTATGGTGAGAGCTCTGTTAGCACAGGAAACTGCTTAATGATATCTCTGTGTTTATTTTTCCATTGTGCTTAGCATGATAGTTACCTATTTATTTCTGCTGAAGAGGATTACAGGCATTTTTCAATTATAAATGATGCACGCAAGCATTATTTAATCTGTTTACTGCAGACCTATAGAGTGTTAGTCAGTCTTGAGCAAAAACATCTTGTACAGGAAACAACATTTGTAGTAGTGGTACTGTGGGTATTTTAGGGCAATTTCAGGATGCTTTTCCATCTGTTTGTTAATACTCACTCTGCAGCATCGTAGGCTTGTGTTTGTGCCTGGAATTCCTGTGGCTTGAGAAATTTGTCATTCTTGGTGTTTCTTCTGGTAAGGTCTTGAAGGAGTAGGAGGAAACTCATGGCTCTTCACTCACAGGAACAGAAAAGCTTTGCCCAGCTTAGGCAGGTATGTGCTGGGTGAAGCCAAAGTGCCCAGACCCAGTTACTGATGTGTGGTCTTTCTCTAATTCTCCAAGGTATCAGCAGAAATGTGGAATGTAAGGCCAATCTGAATAATTCATTGCTGTTTTCCTTCAGGATATGTTGATAAGATAATAAAAAAATACATGGCTGGAACACATATTATATAACAAAGAAAGTTAAACAGTTTGTAGGAGGATATAAGCTCAAGCTTCATGACATGGAATCATAAAGCAGGTCAGAAGGACACTTCTTTTTCTGGAGATTTTTGTCCTTTTTTCCTTCTGCTTTTTTTCTTTTTTCCTTCCTTTCTTTTAAGTATCAGCTGTTATCAGAGACAGGATTCTTGTATGGGTGAATCTCTGATCTCAACCAGCGTGGTAGCTGCAGGCCAGTTAAACCAGAGATGTGCAGCAACAGGGATAGAACTTGACATTTTGGATTTCAGAAACCTGCTTTCCTCTGTGAACACAGGTAGGAAAAGGATACAAAGAAGTGAAAAAAAAAAAAAAGAGAGAGAGAGAGATGAAATTCAAGGTGGGTTTTTTGGGTTGTTTAAGAATTTGAAGAAGAAAAAGATGTAAGAAAGCCTTTGTTCTGAAGTCCGAACTGTTCCACAATATGAGAAAACTTTTGGTCACTTCTCTAATGGTCTTGCCAAGATCCCGAAACAGTTGTACTGAAGTGTGAGAGAACTATGTGTGAATGTAAGGTGAGAAGAAGGAAAGCATCTGGAAGGAAGATAAAGCTGTGTCCCATGCAGGTCTAAATGGACATCTCTGCAAGTGGTACTTGTTTGAATAGGATTTTCAAAGAAACATGAGATCTCGCTCCCCATACCTGTGGAGAAAACAAGATTGCAGATGCATGGAGCATTTGCCTTCCAGCCTCCATAGAAATCCCATGCCTGTTGGTTTTGTGCTGCTGAAGAACGCAGCACATTTGCAGAATGTGCTATCAAAGAGGCTGCGTGGCTGGATCTATACAGCCACACCACCTCAGATTAAAGGGGTGCTGCCAGGGCTGAGGTTAAGGATTGATCTACTTTGACACAAAATCCCAAAAGGAAGAGTTCTAACCTTTATGATCCTTTCTGTCTATTTGCTTTCTTCAAACTGATTGCAGCTGTCACCAGAAATAAAAGCAAAGTAAACAAGATAAAATTCTTTACCACTTATGGTTAGGCAGCAATAAATAAAAGATTGTGTAAGTCCAGAGCAAGATTTTCTTATGTTCTTGTACTTAAATGCTGGTAGCATTTTAATAATTTTTTTTTTCAATGGTGCCCATTGTTGGAGAAACCTGGATAAATGCAAAAGAGTGTGTCTCGCAACAGGCTCTGTATTTTTAGTGTTTCTTTTTGACTTGTCAGATGTCAGACAGAACCTAAAAAAGTGGGTAATTGGGTCCACTGTCCTGTGATTATTATTTATACAGGATCCAAAGTGTACAGAGCACCCCTTTGGGCATATAAAAGTTCATGCTTCAAAGAGCTTGCAGCCTTCAGGGTAATGGTGTTATGTCCAGTAACATCTGAACTGTCTATATTTCAAAGCTGCTTTTGCTGCTTTGATAATTTTATTGCATTTCTTGCCCTAGATGATAATTTCAAGTTCTGGAGTACTGTGATGAGGAAAGGATTTTCAATTTCTATTTAGAACACCAAACCATTTTGTCTCTAGAGAAGTGCATGAGGATGCATCCTGAACACAGCAGAGTAGTTCAAAGGACAAATAAACGAAAGACAGAAAAGTGGTTTGTTGTGGTTTATCTCAATGCAGTTGGCTGAGAAGATAATGAGGTTTCTAAGATTCCTAATTAATTATAGGGAGGAATGACAAGATGAGAGGCGCTTGTGCTTGTGAAACTTGGGCAGTGGATTCCAGTTTTCTTGTCAGGCTATTAAAATTTGTGATATTTTTACAGCACATTTTTTGGATGTGCTGTGGTCAGTGATGTCCTCTTCCTAGGAACAGCTCCAAGCTGGTTCTGCCCTTCACAGATCAGTTTGTTCCCTGCTGGGCACAAGGTCCTTTCTCAGGGTTTTCTTCTTTTGTCTCCAGTCCTTTCCAAATACATTAATACACAGCCATAATGTGATTAAACTCTGTTTTTCCTCATGACATTGAGGTCATCAGCAGGCAGTAAAATACAGAGCAGCTCTTTTGCATCTGATGTGTCCATCCAGAAGTTATCAACACTGCTCAGGTTCTGAAGCTGACTTGTGGGTAAAAAAAGGAAGAATGTACCCCATGAATAAGATACATGGCAGTGTTTATCTCCCAAAAGTAAATTGGCAAGTATCTTAAATAATGGAACATGTTCACAGAAATTGTGAGTTATTCCTACAATACCTCTGAAGAGGCAAAAGGTTAAAAAAAAATGGCATTATTGGTTGTAAATTCCTGTGTGGAAGTGACTGAAATGATGGGTTTAATTTGGAAGTCGTGGAGCTGCACAGGGTTAATCCTTCCTGCTGCCTTTCCCTCCTCTCTCTGGTGCTGGATCTCACTGTTGTGGAGGACGTGGGCAATTTCTGAGTGATAGAAGGAACGTTGCAACTTTTGGTCTGGCAGTGCAGGCAATTACACTGTCAAAAATTGATGATTTTTTTCTAGATCCTCTCACAGAGCTTTTTTGCCTTCCCTTTGTCCAAGTGACACTAAATTAAATAAATTTAAAAACATGAATAGCAATGAGATGCCAAGGCCCAACTCCATTAGGGCTGAAAGGGGTCCAGCTTCACTGGCTGCAGTGGCAGCACCAGATTTATGGCCGTGTTGGTAAGGAATGAACTGGGCTGAGGTGACTTCTGTTTATCACAGCAGTTCTCCTCTATGAAAGCAGGAGTAGATGGAGAAAAATCAACTCTTTGTTTTTAGGTTTTGCTGGGCTGATAACGTGGTTAATGGTTTAAAGAATTCAGAGGACACTTTTTTTTTTTTGATTTAACCTTCCTCACTTTATTTTGTGACACCATGTACCTTTGGCATTTGGTGAAGACCCATTGTAAATGTGAGAACTAAGCAGCTTGCTAGGTAACATCTTTTTTTTTCTCTTTAGAAGATTAAACTGAAACTGTTCTGCTTGATGCCAGAGTAGATGTAACCAATCCTGTATCCTTTGCATGTAGGTCAGTCAGAGGGACAATTCAGCACTGGATCCCATTATCCATGGGTTGAAGGGCGTTGTACATCATGGTAAGTAGCTGCTTAAACTTTCTACTTGTTGGGAAGGGGAGAGGGGCAGGAATATTGTCCTTAAGGGATCAGGTCACCCCTGGAAGGACACAGTGAGCCCACACATTCCTCATTCACCAATGTTTAAGGGCATCACAGCTGTTATTTGATAGGTAAAGATCAGAGTCATTTGTTACCTGAGAATGGTTTGGGGTGAACAGTAAACAATTTGTTTCTTTTCAGTCAGTGCTCCAGAATGCATAAGTTATCAATCACAACCTGCTGCAATCTATCATTCATATTAGAACTTTGAAGGCAGCCTGGATACTTCACTCTGTTATTTATCTTCTGTTTGCTCTAAAAATACACCTCTCTGAAGTTTCTATTTGTTTAGAAATTATTTGTCTTTCAAATTTAGGGAGCTGATAATGAAACAGAAAATTAACTATCTATGAAAATTAATTAAACTTTGCAGCAGATGAACATCTTTCTAATGCTGGCATAAATACGATCATTCAGCTGTTCTGATGCATATACCTATTATCCTTGAACTTATAGCAGGTACTAAAATAAATATTAATATATTTTATACTTTTATAACCAATTTTTTACTTGGGAATTTTCCTGAAGCCTTAGCACAGGTAATGCATCATCAGCAATGACATCAAGATGCTCCGGTTCCCAAAGTACTCTTGTCAGGTTTTAAAATAATGATTTGTAAAGTTTTAATAATCTCATTATAATTCAAAAGGCATCTGCTGGAATGGTGCTCAGCACAATAATAAATCTCTGTTCCATCTATAGTGCTGTGATAAAACATCTTTGCACCTTTTCTGAGGATTGTCTTTAGACATTAGCTAGTGCTGTAGAGCTTAACAGACACTTCTTTTCTCTTGACTGCAAACCTAAAACTAGTTGACAGTGTTAGATTAAAACAAATAGGACTTTGGATTAATTGTTCTACTTTCAGAATCATTTAACATTGCAACTGGGAAGGCCAGTAAATCCAAACACAGTGAAAAATGGGTTAAACGATAACATGCCATAAAGTCCTTCATTTAGAGGATTTTCCTTAGGTTTTGCTGCTTATAAATTGCAATGTTCTGCCATGAAATAAAAACAACACACTGAGCTGAAAAACTGGTGTTGTTTTCCACAAAAATAGAAGTTATTACCTTGCTGCCACTGGATAACAAAACAGGCCAGCAAAAGCAAAGCTGGGATGCATTAGGCTGCAAGGTTTTTTTCCAATGTCTGTGTAATTTGACACTGCAGCCAAGCTGCCATTTAACTGGACTGGGATCTCTTTTTAGTTTTGTTCTTTACCTGCTTTCTATTCCAAGACTCCCAGCCCCCTGCAAGCACACAGTGTTTTAGCCACCTCATCAGGTTTTTCTGCTCCCTGTCTTGCTCCTCGCAGACAAAACAGCCGCTCATGGATAATCACACCGGTGTCTCCTAAGAGGATTATTCCATTCCCAAAATTAATTGTTTGGGTAGGATGTGCCTCGGTCCCGAGGCTGTGATTCCCTGACCACATAATGATCAGTCCATCTCCGTGCTGTCTTACCCACAGCAAAATCTGGGTGGATAAAAGGCGTTTATTTTTGTTTTGCACACAATGCACAGAAGTCTGCTAGTGTTTCAAGTAAAGGAAATCACTTGATATATTTCAATAGCTTGTTTCCTTTTCAAAACATTAAGGAAGAAAAAGAGGAAAATCATGCTTTCCTTCCTGTTTCAAAGGCTCTGATTAAAGGCCTTTTCTAAGGCTCTTTTGGTGGTTAGAGTAAAGGAATTTCCTCCTGCAAAGCAGTTGTTGAAAGAGATCGTTCTCTTTAACTTAAATATTGATAGAACGCTTCAGTGAAGAATTCTTGTATCATATCTCCCTTTTAATGTTATTATACAGAATAATAGTAAAGATGTGAGGGTTTTATTCCAGATTCTCGCATTTCTTTTCTTGATGTGATTTGCTTACATCTTACATGAGCACAGTTCTATGAATTTATCTGAAAAGCTTCTTCCTTCCATTTCGAATGGAAATGCCTTCCATTTGTCTGCATTCAAATGGGACCCTAAGGCAACATGGACTTTTTGGCTGAAATAGAGTGGAAAACTCTTGTGGCTTTTGAATAGAGTGGTTGGATCAAGCAGGGATCCAACAAAAGGAGGCAAAATTGAAACCTTAAGTTTCTTTGCATTTTATAACATTTCCATTACCACGTTGGTATTAAGTGGTTGTCACAATACAGAGACACATACATATAATGTAAAAATTAAGAATGCATACAAATGTTGAGGTTTTCTTGTGCCTCTCCCTCCATCTGGCAGACCATGTTTCCTGGGTTGTGCTGAACAGTCACTCCTTCCTCGCACTCATCCAGCTTTCAGCATGGGAATGGCACACCCACACAAACCCTCATCATCCTCATTTTGTCATTTATTAGAAGGCCTGGTCCTGTATGGGGGCTCCACTCTGAGCCACACTGTGCAGGGCTCCCACACTGGCCTGTCCACATAGCGGTGACAAATCTGGTGACACTCGGGTAGATAGAGAGATGGTACTCATGAGTGATGGGCTGGGGTTTTTAAATTTTTTTTTGTATCCTTTTTCTTTTTTTCTGTGAAGTTCTTGTATTCTTACATTGCCCTTCCAGGGGTGTGCAAACATTTCCAAAGTCAGAAGTACTTTCTGTAGAAGTGAAAGCAATTTTTGCTTGATATTTCATCAGGGATTTGAATTACGTACTAATTTGATGGAACATAAATAATTGTGCCCTTCACAGTGTCACCAGCTTAGTAACAATGATAGAGAAACATACACATAAAAATCAATACAGGCTTAGTTGCTACTTAGTTGATTTTGTTTCCTCATCTCCAGGCATAATTTTTTAGAATCTTAATGCCACATTAAGCCTAATTTTACATGAGCAACCATATAAAGTTTCTTAGCTGGAAGGGAAACCAAGGTGTACCAAACTGCCAAATATGTCTGGATCTATGATAATGCTTTGGGGTTTGCCCCATGTTCTTCCTGCTGAACAGGATGTTCCCACACCTCTCCCCAGCTCCTGCATCTGCCCTCGAAGAGCAGCACAGGAACACCGAGGAGGCTCTTACAGGAGCTGTCAAATGCTTGTTGGGGATTTTAAAATTGCTTTTGGTTTTGTGCTCTGCCAAGGGTTTGTCACACCTTCTGCCAGCCAGGTGCCTGCTCTGCTCTTCTCAGCCCTGCTTTCCCTGCTGCAGGGCACGTGGAGAGCATCTGCCACGGAGCCCAGCCAGGGCTGACAGCTGGGAGTGGGCAGCCCTCCCTGGAGAAGGGATGGGGTACAAGCAGGTGGGACTTGCATTTTCTGATGCTGACTTGCCAGTGTCTTTCAACTCTGATTGCTGGGGGTCTTTTTTAGCTCCTCTACAGATGCTCTTCTCATCATGAAAGCTGGTGGGAAGGGTCTTCAGCAATGCTGGTGCTGGCGGGACGGATGATGCATGCTGTTAATTGAGGTTGGATCGTAGGTGAAGAAGTCACTGGTGCCTGGCTGTGATTGCGCCACTCGTGGGGCAGTCCTGGTGCTGCACATCTGACTCTTCTGCCCATTTGGCTGCCGCTGTGCTCAGCTGGGTGCCCTGCCCTGAGCCCCTCTCTGCTCCTCATCCTTCCTCGTGATGCTGAGGATCACAGGGCAGGAAGGAGCTGCTCTTGTGCAGGGGCTGAGGAGGCTGGTAAGGCCTCAGAGAGAATGATTGTGCCCTTGTGGGAATAGGGGACTGTGAAATAGCAGGTTATGTGGTACACAGTTGATTTGCATTAAAATGACTCAGAAAGCTTTTGCCTGCCACACGTTCCAGCAAGGTCTCAGAGGAGCACCTGGCAGGATGGAGCTATTGCACAGAAACATTGCTTTTCCCACCTTTGCTGTCTTTGATTTGCCCTTTTTGGTACCATTTCGTACGTAAGCCTCTTAGAGAAGCCTTTTCCTTGTCTTTACCAGCTGCCTGGAAGGCATTAAAATGAGTCTTCCTCCCTGATGTCAGTCCTGGGGTGGCACCCAGTGCTGGAGGCTGTGGCATTCACCTTTTCCCAGCCTGGCACGGGTGCTCTGCACAGGATCACAGTCCTGTTTGACTGTGCAGGCAAAGTGTTTTCAGAGGGGACAGCAGCCCACACTACCCCAGGCCCCTGGAAAAGATTTCAGAGTGATAGAAACCATGTTTTTGTCACTCTGTCCTGTTCTCTGTGGCTGTCATCAAGGATCTACACTGATCAGCAGAAAATTATTAGAGCACAAATAAATTACCACAGCAGAAAAGGCTCAATGTCACAAAAATGAGGCTCTTATTCCCTTCCTTGTCAAAAGTAAGCTCTGAAAATCAAAGTGCTACCAGATCAAAAGCTTAGGTACAAAGTGAATCAATGGCATCTGTTGCTTGTTTGTGAACATGAGGTGGGGTGAGGGGAGGAGAGGAACCTTTGTTTATTTAAAAAGGAGCTTGGAAAAAAGTCTTAAGAAGCTGTAACTGGAACCCAGCATGGAGAAGAGTGTAGTCCTGGATCTCCCTTGAGATGGGCCAGAAGTGGTCAGGCAAGTGGCTACTAAAGTTTCTGGTCTTGCTGGGGAGAACCTACCAAAATACAGTGGAAACAACTGCTTTACTAATGAAAAAGGATAGAGAATAAATATGTTGCACATCTCTCCAGTTGTCCTAGGTGAAAAATCAGTGAATTGCCTGCTAAAATAAATCAGCACTAAAAAAGAAGCAATCTAGATGGTGTTAGTTACCCTGTGGATCTATCACACCAGAAGGCATAATAACAAGAAAACACCATTAGCACCATGACACGTTTTTTCTTTTGTTTTGAACTTTAACCACAACACTGCCTGACAAGCTGTTTGCCTTCTACACCAACTATCATGGGGTTATAGAGAAGAAGGGTGGGGGAGAGGGGTGAATGTGAGATGTGATACCGTGGGACCTCATCTTTGAAAGTGAAACTTTGAAGAAAGCAGCAGCTCAATTTGGATCAAGGAAGGGCTATCAAAGGGAGAGCAGCACCATACATTAAGCTGAGAAGGAAACATGGAGGAGCATTTCTTTTTCCTCAGGGATGAGCTGGATATATTCTTTTGTTTTCTGATCTGTTCTTGTGTTCACAGTCAGAGTAGCCCTGTGAAAGGGCCAGGACACGGTTGATGTGGAGCAAAGGGGAGGAGGAGGGAAGTGGGAAATGAAGATGAGAGCAGAGGTGATAAGTTCACACCTTTATATAGGGCAGCTCTGTGCATGGCTGCAGGGGTCTGTATCATTTAAAGGAATAGATGGTGGAAGTGTTGGAAATCTCTGGTCCTTCACCTGTCTGCTCTGCAGAAAGCAGTGCTGGTCACAGCTGAGTAAAGACCAGCAAGCTGACAGAGAATTAATAGATTGCACAGAAAAACTAATTCAAACTAACAAAGAAAGACTGCACTTGTAAAAGTTAGGAATTAAAGCTGATGCTGAATGTGAACGAATCATCTGCAAGGAGTAGGAGTGGGGTGCTATGCTGGTGGGTTTGGGGGATGTTTGCTGAGAAAAGAGGGGTAGGGAAGTCTGAGAAAATGTGGTTTTGCTCTGGCTCTGCTGGAGCAGATGTGAACAATCCGTGCTCCTCTGGGCACTTCTGCTTCACTTCAGCCTCTGCCAGGGTCCAGCTTTTTCCAGGGATCCTCCTCTCCTCTCAACTTTGCCGTAGGTTCTTTTTCCTCCTATCGCTGGTGCTTGTTCTGTATTTCTTAGTTTCCTTTCCCGCCCAGCCTCATGCACCTGTGCCTCAGGTCAGGTTTTGTGAAACCTGGAGAAGTCTCATCCCAGTCTAGAATGCCAACAGCAGCTCTGCATCAGCGCTGCTTAAGCATGAAAGGTTCAGAATAACATTTTACTTCTTTAGAGAGTTAAGACCTCTTCTCTGCAGCTAAACCTTTTCCTCCTGAGCTGTTTTAAGAATGGGAGTGAGAAAAATTAAGCCTGAGACCAACACGTGGCATGGAAATGGTTTTTGTGAATAAGAGATTTGCCTTTTTTATTCCTTCCTCCTGGTTTTTTGTACCTCTCACTGGTTGTCTCAGATTAAATTTGTCTGCAGGACTGTATTATTATCTCACTCCCCTCCTCCCTGCCATGCTGTGCTTTCTGTGTCCTTACAGCTCCTTACATTGCTCAGCAGAGGCTCTTTTTTAAAAAAAAAAAACTAAATAAAAGTGAGAAAAATAATTGCACAATAAATGGCAAGAATTACCCTGAGTACAGAGGACTGTCAGATACTGCTCTTCTTGCAGGATTTACACAGCAAGCACTCATCTGATGATCCTTTCAGTTAAAGTAATATATAACATTTGTAATCTCATCTTTAAAATCACCCCCGTGAGTCTGGT
Organism: Melanocharis versteri; assembly: GCA_013397845.1. Lineage (NCBI taxonomy): Eukaryota > Metazoa > Chordata > Aves > Passeriformes > Melanocharitidae > Melanocharis > Melanocharis versteri. Next base: position 944,498 of record VZTG01010061.1, on the reverse strand, counting down.
CCTTGGCTGTGCTTTGCTGCCTGCTTTATCTGGGAATTTCTGGCTCAGTGGGTGTGCGACATGGTGTCCTTTTGATTATTTTTGTGTGTTTGCTTTTTAAAAGTTTGAATGCAGAAGCTTTAGAATGTCTTGGCTCATTGTGAAAATGAAATTGGCAATAACATTGTTTAACAAATTTGGGAGATTTTCAAAGCTCTTCTTATTGGTATTGCAGATTTCAGTTATTCAAAGTGTAGCTGGGTACCTATCAGGCACTGCACATACGTTAATTTTGGAAATAAGCTCATTTTAAGATATTGTTTTCAATGCAGCCAAGTTCCTGTTTTCTTACAGAAAATCATGATGAAAGCCCCAAAGCATTCCATGAGATATAAATGGACTTGGCATATAGTTATTTTCTTGTGATGTCCAATCCAAGTTCCTGTTAGATTTAAAAGAGTTTTGATCACAGATAATTGTGTGCTGTTTACCTGCATATCTCAAGAAGCCTCTTACTCCAGTGATTTGGTTAAAATTCTGGCCTATCTTTATCCAGCAATTTACAGAATATATTTTTAGCAAGTCAGTCTTGAAGGCAGAATGTTCAACTGATGGCTCTTTCAATATAATATTTGTTGGCACCAGCTTGTGAAAACTGCAGTAGCTGGTGGAGATCTGCTGCTGGTGTCTGGTTTAAGATCTGATTTTTTCCTCTGCTCAGTAAACTATTGTGCACAATTTAGTATTAGTTCAGACCTAGAGGTGATGACTTGGCAAAGAGTGTAAATAGGTCTTTTAAAGCATGTCTGCAGTTGCTCTGCCTTTGGGTCAGGTTGTACAGAAAATGGCCCTTTGTCCTATGCAAAATGCTGGGGAGATTTCTCAGCCCAAACAAAGGATATGCTGGGTGTGACTTTTCACGTTGCTGTTGTGAGAGACAGACCAAGAGGCAGATGTGAATGTTGTATCAGAAGGTCAAATATGTTACCAGCTGGCTCAGTTAATTGTTTTTTGTGAATGTAAGAGTTGAAATACAATATTGTCCTTTCATACTGTGGAACATTTAGTATTTTAAATGCCATATTCATTGTGTTAATGGCCAACAATGAATCCGTGGTGCTTGCTATTTTTACCTTTGAGGTATTAGAGTGAACATGGTTTTCCGAGCATTGGTGCTGCAAACAAAGCCTTGCTGTTTGTTACCTGTGGATAAAACTGCATTAGTGGGGCCCTGTTTTGGGCACTGCTCTTTGCTGCATCACCTGGGAGCGCTGGTGGCAGCAGCAGGTTATTGTTCTTTCCCAGAGGAATGCTCTGGATTTCAAGGGCCTGTCTTCAGGGTCAGGATCTCTGGGGCTCTGCTTTCCTGGCCGTTTTATATTTCTGTTTGGGTGCTCAGGTGCTGAGATGCAAGGAGGACAAGGAGCAGCAGAAGAGAGCATTGCAGGGCTCTGGTTCATGTGTGGGAGCGAGGAGGTGGCTCGTGGGTCAGTTTTGCAGAATTGATTGCAGTGATTCACAGGTGTTTGCAGGTGAACACATTTGCTTTGCTGTCTTTTATTGCTTTTGTCTGCCAGTTATTTCCTAGTACCTGTCAGCAAATGCTGTCTCATCAATCATGTAGTTTCCAGCCTTTTCCCCTTTCTCCCTCCTAGAAACTCCTCACTCCACTCAGTCTGGTCCCAGCCTCCTGGACACAGTTCATGCCCATCCCAGGCACTGTAAATGGGAAACAGGAGCTGGTAATAAAAGACAGTGAAGAAACGTTTGTTATTATTTCCAACCTTGTTCTTTTTCATTTAGTAGGAACTATATATACACATATATAAAATATTTCTATGATAGTGAATGCTCTTGCTTAGCCTGGAAATTATTCTCCTTACAGTTTTACCAACAATAACTGACTTAACGTTGAAATCTTTAAAATGATATGACTTCAAAATGCCATTTTCAAAACTGTCTCAAGCTCTTAGGAACTTTAATTTCATGGCATTTACTGTTTCAATATTCTTGAAGGATATGGCAGGCACCGGAGTTTCTAAGTCCCTTTTTCTTTAAGCTTCATGTGAAGATCTTTGTGACTCCAATTTCTAAAACTCTGCACCATGCATCTAGATGGCAAGTGATGCAAAAGAATGATATGTTTTCAAAAGTGTTTCATTATTAAAGCATAATCAATTGATTATCATCTATTTTAGTAGTCATTTTAATCCAATTATATGTATTTTTTCATTTTAATCTTTGGCATTCATTAATGAAAACTTAGAGCGTTGCTTGTAGCCATGAAAAATTAGATCGAGTACACCCTGCCCTACTTAAACTGTGTATTAGCAAAGCTACTTTTTCCATGAGAAATACTCTTTTTCACAGCTGACTATGACTTCCCAAGTGCTTAAGAAAAAACCTTCCCTAATTGATAACCAAAAATTAATCATAGTCAGAGACTTCCAGTTTGCATTCAAATAAGGTATTTCTCTGTCTAAATAAGCTTCCTTTACTTGATTATTCATATTGTAGTTCAAAATGTTTAAAAATGAAAGACAGAGTTGGATGAAATGTAGACTACTTAATACAGTGTGTATTTAATATAAAAGTTATGCATTATTCATTTTTGCAATTTGAATAACTTTGAATTTAGCATCCCTGTTCTTCATCTTTTCCTTTGATGAACAATTAATTATTAAAATATAATATTGTCAGCATATGGCACAAAAATCCTTGAAAGTGTAAAATGAGCTTCCTTCTCCTGCCATCCTTTGATAAAAGGATATCATATTTGCGGTGTTGCACAGAGCCTTTGTCCAGCATCTTAAGTGATTCCATCATTGTAATTAAAAGATTACAAAAGTTAGAAATAGTTAAATTGTTAATTTTAACTGCAACATTTTTGCTTAAACTCGAGAGGAAAGCACTTTTCGAAATGTGCCTCTGCATCCCAGCTCTTTCATGTGTAGTCGCTGGCTGTTAATGCAGGGGGTGTTGGTGTGTTCAAACACTCTTTGGGATTCATCGTGGCTCACTGTGTGCTGAGTGCTGATACAGAGAGAGACAGCTCTGAAATAGAAATCCAGTGTCAAAGTTTGTGCACTGCATTTGGAAATCAAGTCCTGTGACTGAGTTTCTAGTTTTTCTAACCAAGTTTTTCTGCATAAAAATGAGCCAATCAAATTAAATCTGACCTTTTGCTGTGATTATGACTTCTTGATTAGAATCTCTTTGAACTTTGGCCACCACATATATTTTAGTATTTATTATTTAAGCACACTTTTTCTCACAGAGGTATGCTATGATGAGGAAAAAATGTAGATTATTATTTGTTTGTTTCCTTTTTGGAGATGTAGATGTGGTCGAAATCTACTTGGATTAGAAGGAAAGGAATTGTTCACTAAGGGGTTGCAGTATTGCCTTGACTTTAATAGAATTACTCATATTTTTGAATGCTGAAAGCTACGAAAACATCACAGACCAGTTGATATCGTGCAGAAAATAGAAGATATCTGAAGTGTATGTATCATTGGCACCGTGCAGCAGCAGTGGAGTTAAAAAAATCCCCCGATTATCAGACTGCTGCTAAGAGGTTTAGGCAACTCCTGATTTGATCAAGACTTCTAGAAGACTGTGGGATGCTGTGGAGGTGAATTCTGCAGACTTCATCCTATTCGGAAGATGTGTGTGTCAATCACCAGCCCACCTGCTTCTCCCTTCTGTTGGGGCGGGGAGGGGGTGGCAGTGGGTTTGCTCAGCAGCTCTGGTGAGACAGAAAAAAGAGTTCCCTCTGCCCAAGTGTGGACTCCTGTTTGAGGCACGCAGGATACCGAAAGTAAGGAACAGAGATGTTCGGGAGAGCCCCGTGTGTCAGCCTGCCCGGAGGCAGTGAGCACCTTTGCTCAGGCTGAGAGGGCGCTTCAGCCTCTGAGTCGACATGAATTGCAGAGGATAAATGCTCAGGGATGGCAGGGAAATGGCCTTGCCTGCAGCTGTTCCCTCCTTTTGTTTATTTATTTTTCTTCATGGTGTTAAATATTACCAGCTTGTCACTGTTACTTGAAGGTAAATGCTTCCAGTACTTAGGTCTGCATTTCAGGCTGTCCAGGGAGATTCTCAGAGGAAGAAAGGTTTGTCCCCAGACTGTACGACCCTGGGAAGGACTTTCTTGGGTTTGGGAGAAGAGGCAGCAGTTTTAGCTGTGAAACCTGTTTGTGGTGCAGTGCTGGCTGTGTCTGGCAGCACCCTGGCAGTGCCAGCGTGGGTGGGGGCAGGCAGGCCCAAGCGAGCACTGCTTGGATGTTGCTTTGGGCACCACGCTGAGCTTCAGCAGTGCCCTGTGTCCCTGCTCCTCAGCCCACCTGCCTGGCAGCTCCCAGAGAAGTTTGGCTGAGCAGCATGGCTCTGCCTCTTCCATCTCAGCAATCCGCTGAGGGGTTGACTCTGCTCCTGCATCCCTTTCCGCCTCTGGCAGAGATGGGACAGATACACTGCCTATGTTCTTTGGTCAGGCAGCAGCAAACAGGAGCCCTGGGGCCTGGCTGTGTCCCACCGGGCTCTGTCCTGCTGCCACCAAGCTGGAGAGCCATGTGCTGAGTGCTGGAACCACTGACTACAGTGTTATTTCTGTACTGACATAAACCAGTGGGGTAGCAAGAGCATTTCACACCTGCACATGTTCAGAATAGGAGGGTGTGTGTTTGGGATGGGGCTGACTAGCATTTTGGCTGCTCTTTTAATACACTACGCCTCAGCTCTTACAGAGGGTTTCCATTTTTTATTACATATATGATAAAATATGTTGTTGCCATTACACCTTGTTAGGCTGCCTAGCAATGTGATGTCTGTTTTAAAGACACGTTAAAAAAAAGTGTAATCCTGCTTGTCAATCTTCCCCGCAGAGAAGGAGACCTTTCTGGATCCCTTTGTGCTGAGGGAACTTCTGCCAACGTCTCTGGGGAGCTACTACCGCTACACAGGTTCCCTGACTACTCCTCCCTGCAGCGAGATCGTGGAGTGGATCGTTTTTCGGAAGCCTGTGCCCATTTCTTACCACCAGGTGTGTTTGTTTTGTCAGTGAAGCCCATCTTTTCATTTGCCCTCCTTAAGACAGTGCTTTCAAAACCCGCCGGTATAATTTGGAGAACACAAATGTTTCTGTTGACAAAAAAGGAAGTGTCGGTGATTTTTTTTTTTATTCTCTTAAGTAATATTGTTTCTGAACAGGAGCCATCAGTCTTGAGAAGACAGTACAACATGAAACCCAGTTTCCTTTCAGTGATTTATTTGGTATTGTTTTTGTTAAGATTAAATTAAGCTATGGTGTAAATAGTTACATAGAGTTCCTTTTTATTCTTTTTAATTGAAACTTTCTTTTCAAAGTAAAGTGAGTGATTTCAGTTCTGCTCAGATTCAGTAATTTGAACTAATTACATTAGAAAAGACGTCTTTCCATTAATTCTCCATGCTTAACTGTTTTTATAACACAGTAAAGCTACCATTATGTGCTCAGAGAGCTGGTGCACAGATCTTTAAAATTAGCACATAGCAGCTTTTAATGCAAATAGACACAATGTCTGGAGTTTGAAGAATTATCCTGATAAAGCAATGTCTAGATGAAGTCAAATGTTTGCCAGTTCAGTGTATTTTGACATTTTAAGACTGTTGTCTTTAGAAAGCCAACCTGCTGGACTTAGTCTTGCTTCTTATTCATCTGACATAAGCCACTGAAAACAAACTTTTTACATACACTAACTCTGTAAAGTGCGTATAAACAGTTCTCTGGGTGACCCTGACTGACAGGTGCTGTGCTCAAAGGTTTCAGAAGTACAGAAGGCACTTGCCATACCCCTGCTCCAGGCTTTTTTTCCTGTTTTCTAGATCTCATTGCTTCTCCCATAGATTCTTCCACCTTTTTTTGACAGTCTGTGTTCAAAATCAGTTGCGGTGCTTCAGCTGAGGCCCTCCAGAGGCTGAGGGACATCCAGGATTCATGTCTCCAGCTACCTACCCTGGTGTTATTTTTCCTGTTTCACAGAAGTGTGATGGTACTGCCCGTGTTCAGCTCCTGGTCAGCAGGAGCTCTTTTGCTGGAGGCTTTCCCTGGAGTTCTCTGGCAGTGCTGAGCACACTGTGCCCCCAGGCAGCCCCCAGTTCTGGCTGGAGCCTGGGACTCTGCACATGGGCCCGTTTGAATCAGACCCCTTGTTTTTTTCAGGCTATTTCTCTGATTGTCGAGATCATTTTGAATTCTGCCCTTGCCTGCAGGATACTTGCAATCCCTTGTAGCTTTTCACTACATCAATAAGTTTACTGTTTATTATTTGGTGGCTGCAAGGCCTGGCCCATGCTCAGTTTTATGCCCTGTGTGCACATCAGGTGGGTCACGACTTCTTTTTTCTTTTTTGACAAATGCAAATAAAATGGTAAATATCAATTTCGGCTGTCGGTATAAAGGTACTTTATCCTGGCATAGCTCCTTTCCTGTGCTGTACAGAAGTAATTTCCAAATCAAGCCTTTAAAATTTGGCGTTGTGCTGCTCTGTGCATGTGTGTGTGGTTGAAGGGCTGGGAATTCTGTGTGTAGACAGACTTTCATTGATACTACAACACATGTGGAATAAATAATAGTATTCCCCCCTCCCCGGTAGCTCTAGATGTGCGTGTTTTAAGAGCCTGCCACCCTGCCACTGCTATGATTATTATTTGTTCCTCTAACAGAAACAGTGTAACATAATCCATTGCCATAGTTTAACCTTCTTTATCACAAACCCCATGAAGCAGCCTGTAATCCCAGGGGACGACAGTGATATTGTTTAAGCTTTGTTGCTGTTCCAATTAAACTCTTGCTTTTGTGCAAAATACCTTCCTGGAAAAAGGACAGTAGTGAAGTGGTCCATTTGTGGAGGCTTCTCTATTTTATTCTCAGTCCTCCATCATCATCATCTTCCCCGATAATTAGACAACAAACCAGGACAAGCTGTGTCACCCTGCGGATGCATTGTAAAGCTAAGTGCATTCAATGACCCAAAGCATGGCATTATCTCTCGTAATGCATACCTCAGAGTAGCTCATTGTGCTTGTAACAGTTTCAGTATTTTTAATTGCCATTTGTATATCCAGCCCTTAGAAAACTCCACATCAGGCTTTAATGGTTTGTAATTGCATGACTCAGAGTTTTAGATCAGGTTTCCCTGTATCTACAATAATCTTACAAGAGCTTTTAATTTCTTCTCCTGAACAGGAGCTCTTGTACTCCTTGAAGAGCATGAATGTAGCTCCTTGACTGCAGATCTTAGAATATTAATTTTTTCTGGCAGCTATAGATAAATTAATTTCTCATTTGTCGTAGATAATATTTTTATAGTGAAAGTGAGGTTGAAATGGCTTATATATACTTCAACACATAAAAAGTGGAAGGTTAAAAATCATGTTTGAATTGGCAGTTGTTAAAATGCAATTATACCTCCCCAAGGTAGCATGGCAGAAGAAAATATTTTAAAAGTTCTCTCTGAAAGTTTAAAAATTCAATTAATGTCACAGATGTCTAAGCCTAGAGACTTGCCTTCAGAGAAGTAGTTACTACCCAAATTCTTGCGCTTTTATGAAGTCACCTTAAGCCCTGTAAGCTGGCTTCATCAAAACTGCTTCCAGTGCATGAAGTGCAAAAGGCATGTAAATAAGCACAAGAGTTTTGACCTGTGCTTTTATAGAAGGGTGTAGCAGGATCATCTGTTTTGGTTTTTTTTTTTAGGCAAAAGTGTAAGTCAGTCCTTTTGCCCCTTTTTTAATCCATCCTGCTATGATTTTGAGGGTGTCCTGCTAATAAGTAGGAAATGGTTTTTGAAATTTTTCAAGATGTTTCTTTGAAAGAATCAGAAACAGAATTGTGTTGAGAACCTGGGAATAAGGCATTCATATAAGATGCAGAAAGAAAAATACAATTCAGATCCCACCATCCACACCTGCAAGCCTGGAAGCAGCACCTGAGCTCTGGAAGCGGCACCTGAGCTCTGGAAGCAGCACCTGAGCTCTGGAAGTGGCACCTGAGCTGCCTGCCTGCAGTGGGAATGGTCACTGGTGGTCACCCCTCCCTGCTTGTCCCCTGCTGTCCCTCTGCTGAAGGAGGCTCGGATTACTGGTTTGAAGGGAAATTAGCCAATGGTAGTGGGTGCCTCATGAGTCGGTGGAGGATGCTTAACTGCTCTGTTACACCCTGCTTTGATTATTTTTATCAGCACTATCAACTGAGGCTGCCATGATAATTCTTCCAATTTTAAGGTTTGGGGCTCACGTGCTTCTCCAGAGCTTTTAGAGCAGACACACTTTATGAAAAGTGTGTAAGTTACAGTGACCTGTCATTAAGCTATGAATGTAACTCAAGTCCCTTTTTTAAGCCCTGGGCTAGATTCTGTGCTCCCAAAATCCATGCTATCAATATGTGTAATTGATGTGATGCAAACAATATCAGGACTGTTTCCCTCTCTGCTCTGTCTTGCTCGGTCTTTCCAGCAGCAACATAACTAATTCTAGGTCTTGTCCTGAATGATAACGAGGTAACAGTAAATGCTGTAGCAACCTTGATAGCTGGGAGAAAGACATTAGCTGAAATTATTTTCACCTTAGTTTGCTAGAATTTTTTTTCTAAGAAACACTAAGATACAAAGTAACAGAAAAGTTTTCCAATTACAGTTCTTTCTTACAGGTTAATATGTTTTCTTATAAATAGCTCAGATCTGAATCCAACAGAAGAAACTTACTCCCAGAGGAGTATATGCTAGCTGTGCCTGAAAGTGCTGCACGAGCTGTCTGTGAAGCTTAGCCTGGCAGCTAAACTTCGTAAGGTATTCAGAGATAAGGAAGCATTGCCTTATCCAGGAGAAAGCTCTTGGTGTGGAATGACCTGGAAGCACTTTTTGACGCGATACTGTGAAACAAAACGGTGCCAGCAGCGAGGAGGGTTTGGCAAGGCTGTGTCACACACAAAAGGGGTCTAAGAGCAAATGTTTCTTTGCCAATGACTGATGTCCCCAGGTTCTAGAAGACCTTCTCCCATGTTGGGCAGGATAAGCCCTGTGCCGAGATAAGGTGGTTGGCAATAATTTCAGTGGGCAGTCTGACTTCCCATGTGGTTTTATCAGTCTTGGCATCAACAGTTTACTTCCTTCCATTTTGCTGTCTTATCAGCCACCCGGATTCCACCACATTGTTTTTCTAATTAATGTCCCTCCTCTCCCCTGCCATGATGGCTGCGATCAGCTGGAGGCATTTTACTCCATCTTCACCACTGAGCAGCAAGACCATGTCAAGTCCGTGGAGTACCTGAGGAATAACTTCCGACCACAGCAAAGCCTGAACAACAGGAAGGTATCCAAGTCTGCTGTGAAGGATGCTTGGAACCAAGATATGACAGACATCTTGGAAAATCCACTCGGCACAGAAGCTTCCAAAGGTAGATTATACTTTAGAATTTTACACTTGACTAATAGGAGAATTTCTTCTGTCTACTTTGTCATCAAATGGTGTTAAGAACAGCTGTGAGCTACCAAAGAAATAATGCAGGTTGTGCAGGCATTCCTTGGTAATGACGCTTGGTAAGTGTCAATAAATTAACTAATTCTGCTTATGCTGCAAATACCTGTAGAACCTGCTGTCACAAGGTGCCATGACAATGCAGCCTTAGAATATGTGGGTCTCAAAGCCACAGAATATGAATCTCAAGCTGGCAATGTCCCTGTTTCTGCCAACTGGCTGTAGGGCCGTGGAGGTGCCAGACAGAAGGGGAAAACCAAAGGGCCAAGGTCTGAGGTAAAAATTCAGCCCCATTAGCACTGACACACTGGGGGTTTGAATGGAAATAGAGTATCCAGATGTGGTTATGGGTTTCATTTCTCCAGTAACAAGACTTCTGAAGAACTGTCGACCTTTTAATTCAACGTTTGTATCAGTCTGTTGGTAATGGTGACAGGAGGAAAATAATCTCTTCCTTTTAGGCAGGTGATTTTCTAAAGTCTTGCTGAAGTGTTTCATGTGCCTTTTGTAGAGCAGCTGGCGCTTGCTTCTGTCAGACACCGGATAATGAGCTGGATGGAGGGGGGTGGGAGGGAGGTTGCTGTCACACTGGCACAGGCAGCCCTGGCTAGAGGAGAACATCAGAAATTCTGAGAGAAATGTGTTCTGGATAAAATAAGACTAGAAATAAATATCATTTACTACTTTTATTTGCCTTTATTTTATTGGCTGGTGTTATTTATAGGTAGAAGAAATCACATGTACTTTCCAGTCTTCAGTCTTGCGAAGTGCTTGGTGCTTAACCAGTAGAGGTAAAGAAGAGAGGGGCAGTTTGCCAGAAGGAAACGGCTAAGCAGATTTACAAGCTTCCCTTTTTTACCTGGCATTTTCACCTGGCCAGGCACAGAAAGTGCAGATTTTAGAGGATGTGAATCATGAAAACAGCTGCGTTCAGCAGCCTCACCCTCCCAAGAGAGTACTGGGAGAGTGTATTTCTCAGGGCTCATTATTCTCTGAGCGTGCTTATTTATATATATATATAATATACACGTACACAAACCTCATGTACAAGACAGCTTTGGGACAGAGAATTTACATCAGAAGTGAGAAGGAGATCTTGGGAATGAAGAAACCCTGCTACGCTCAGATGCTCTGGCCTGTAGTTTTCAATCAGTGTTGTACCAGCAACATGTGTCAGTAATTTCTTCAGTTATATCCTCTGTACATATTATTTACCCAGAACAGTGATGAAAGTTAATGGGTTACATTACGTTAAAAGTGACAAAACTGGCTAGTTTTTATTTTGAGTGCAGCTGAGGTACCTCTGGTATAACATTCAAGGAGATTTAACTGCTTTGGCCACACGCCTGCATATTCCTCACCTTGCTGGATTGTTTTTAAGATTATAAAGAATCTTGGGGTGATTTTCACCACCACAGTAAATAACTGAAACCCACAATTTTGTCAGGGCATTACAAACACTAAGGTCTATAGTTAATGGGCTGATCTTGAATTTGGAACTGTTAAGACCAAAGGAGCACCTTGAATAACTGGAAAGATTCACCGTGACTTTGGTCTTTAAGAACCAAGCACATGTGGCTTAGTTATCATGAGGTGAGCCAGTCTACAGGAGCAAGGGACCAGCACAACCATTAGTCCACGTTTACGTGGTTTGGTTCTTGGGGACTGGCTTCCTGAGCAGGTTCTCTATGGGTCCTCTGCCATCATGTTCAGGTACTGTAATGCTCTGTATTTGTGCCTGCCTGGGAATTTGAATTTGTGACAAGAGAGACCCTCAGGGGTGGGACACACATTTCCCATGGTCTGACAACATTCAGCATGCCACCTAATGGCAGGGATGAGGCTGGAGTTGGTGATTTCTTCCTCCCCTGAGCTTTTGCTCTAGGAGGCTAATGGCTGGGCAGCTGGTCGTTTTGTACCAGTTCTGTTAGCTTGTCACTTTCTGGGTTGTATGCGCACTGGACACTGAAAATAGGTGCATTTTTTTCATGAACTTAAATAACTAGGTTGGTGCAGCGTTGCTAGCATGAAATGGATTGTGGTATATCCTCCAAAGGTTACAGGGATGAGACATAGCTGTTCAAGAAACACAACAACGTGGATGTTTCTGGCCACTTTTTTGACAAAGGTGAACAGTGATGATGTGCCTGGTCCACTGCACATTCTGAACTGCTGACATATGAATAAAATGAGTTGAAGTCATAATACTTGAGTGAAAGCAAAACCTGTTGTTTATTCAGCTAGTAAATATAGTACCACTTTATACAGTGTCATTCATGCAAAAGTACTGAGGAACCAAGTGCATGGAGTGCTTTCCAGCCAGACAGTCTTGCATACAAGTATAGAAGACTGTGAGGTTAGCATAACAAATTTATTTTATGCAGATTCTTCTGCGTACCTCCTGGTTGCACCTCAGTGCTTTCCACATTGCATTAGGCAATGTGACCAACGGCTGTCACATATTGGCTCTTGTCTGCCCTCCCTGTTCCTGATTTGTGTGTTGTAGAAAAAGGCATGGTCACGAAAATGTGTCTTTTACTTGCTGCAAGGTGATATGGTTTGTGATGGTTTTCAGCTCTGGAGGGTAGGTTCGGGTACGTTTGTCGGTGTGAATTTTTGCAATTTGTTTCCTCTGTCACACTCTATTAAGTCTGTGGGCAGTATTGCTAATCTGGAAAACAGTGTAGCATTCATTATGTAAGCCTTTCTTATTTTGGAGGAAAATGTGCCCAGAACAATTTGCATAATGTTCAGAATAATTTTCAGAATTCCCTGGTGAATAGGGAATTTCAGATCAACACAAAGCAGTGGTCCATTGGCAAATGTTCCATCCTGAACAGTTTGGTACCAAAGAGGAATGTCTTTTCTCTCAGCTATCCAAGCTATCTCAGGTCACAAACTGTGACCAGTAACGTAACCTGCAGATACAGTGGAGGAAAACTTTCTCACTCTATACCAGTCCTCTGAGTATTTCCTTAGCAAAGCGCCAAAAGTGGTGGCATTTGGTAAACAAATTGTGTTCTGGGAAAAGCTATTTTAGGTCAGTGCACTTGGATCCAGTTTGTTAACCAGTATGAATGTTACCAACCTTTTGCTTTGCAGTTACTCTCCTCTCCCTTCTCTTTTTTTAATTTTAAAGGGGCAATGAAGAGAGGGGCATTGTTTTCAATCACCAGAATACAAGATGGTGAAATATTTTAGCTAATTTGAAATAGGACTAATTTTTCACTTACAAGTGAAAACTCCAGATTTTCTTTTGTGTCAGAGTTTAACAAGAAGCGTTTTCCTTTATTCCATTATCTCATTCCTTCCTCCTATTGGCAAAAGCTGATTTAAAACAGTTCTCTTGAGGACTGCTTGTATGCCTGGAATAACAGCATATGCATAAGACCTTTTCTGAATCAGAGCCCATGAGCTGAGCTTAATTTTTAAGTTGACCCTGGAGCTATTACAAAAAACCATACAGATGATGTTTAAAGATCTTATTTCTGCCATACACCATCCAGGTTAAATACTGTTCAGCTATGTAATTGTAGCAACTGGTGGGTTGATAATAAACCCTTGTACAGTGATACTTTTTAAGAAGATGAAACTTTCAGGGATCCAAGCTATACAGTGGATCATGCTGTTAAATCAGGCAGATCATCATTTAACAAGAGGGCTCACCCATGTTGCAATACTAATTTATGTAAAGTTTTGAAAAGTTAGAGGTTCTCTGTACAGACATTCTAAGCCAAGAATGCATTTGTAAAGCATTAATCAGATACTGTAATTATCAGTGACTGTGGTAATGTCTGACTTTTTGGACAAGACAATCTCTGTTAAAATTGCCTCCTTTCTTCTCTGGCCTGTCCTCTGTGGCTCAGGATTGTGTTGCTCTGTCACACCATATATTGTGCTCCTGCAGCTCCTGGGCTGCTTTCAAGCAGCTATGGTAGAGGGATTGCTAATTATTTATTGCTTTATAGTGTACATTGCTCTGCTCTTCAGGGACAAACAGAATTCCTACATAAAAGTCCATCCAGTTCAAGGATCTTGGTCTGCAGGATCCTTACTACTTTCACATGTTGTCCCATCAAGCAGAGCTGTATTTACAAAACATTACCTGCTTTAGTAAAGGTGTAGGCATGGAAACTCAGGAGGAAAAGGTGTTTCATTTCCTTGTTTCAGGAAGTCCTCCATGTGCAACAATACTTGCCCATTTTATTTTGCTGCTGATTACATCAAATGTTTTCTTTCTCTTTATGTTTAGGGTTTAAAAGGGTTTAAAAAAACCCTTTAACCTTTCTATCTCATTAAATGTGCTGTGCCTTACAACACTTAAACAAGCATCCCATGTGAGGGGTTCTTGACATCAGAGTTTTTTTTCACAGATGCCTGATTACTTTCCCAAAGGTGTCTGATTACTCTTTGCTGGAGTCTCAAATGATGCTGTTTCCCATCAGTGGGATTTCGCCTCAGAGTACCATCTGTAATTATGATCCTACACTAAGTTAAATAATGAGCAGTCATAAATTCACTCCAGTAAAACTTAGCTTTGGACTCTAAATGAACAGCTGGGACATTTCTCTAGTACTGTACAGGTGATCGTTTTCCTTACTGGTTTTTGTTATGTGGTAGTAATTCACAGTTTGGAAGTCCTTTTAACTTAATGCCACTAAAACATGGATAGAAGATACTTGGATTTTCCTCCCTGCATGCCATGTGCTGGAGGCATGGCTCAGGCCATGGGCCTACAGCCAAAGGTACTGCACTGCTCAAGCAAAGCAGTTTAGTTCTTATTCACCATTTCATGGCTCCTGATGTCAGAAATGAGACTACAGCCTTCTGTAAAGGCATTGCCTTTCTGCACAGCATTGGAGTGCACCTCCCATGCAGCAGCATCCAGAAGTCCAGAGATCCAGTGCACTGACATCAACACTTTGAGGCACATAGTCTGGAGCATTGGCAGCAGTGTTTCTGAATGGGATTGAGTTATTTGTCTCATTTATAGCCTCTGTTATTACTGCCAGTAATTTGTTTTTGCTTTCTAAATGCCCATGTTTTATGAAAACTGTCTCAAAACAACTTTGCAGTCTCTTCATGCCCTCGGGTTCTCTCTGGGAGTCCAGGAGTCTTAGGCAGAGAAGTTCTACCCTGGCAGAATGTCGTTTTCATGTTTTAGTCAAACCTAAATTACTAAAAAATACTCCACAGTATTATGTAACATATCCAAAACAACAACAAAGTGAAGGTAAATTTAAAATGATTCGTTATTGAAAATTTAACTCTGGATGGCTAAAGCAAAATTTAGCTATTTTCTTTAAATATCTGAGGGAGATTGAAAATAAACAAGAACCTTTTTTTGTTAATTTTTGCTATGTTTACCATTAGCATTGATTCTTTTTGTCCTTTGGAAGAATCTTGGAAGATTTCTTCATGGATTAACAACTCCTTCCTGGTTTCCTTGGATAACTGGGCTTTTCCTATTTGCTTTTTGATTTCATTTTGCTATGGAAGTTATCCTTTCCCAATTCTATTCCCCTTTAATCAGGTCAGCACCTTACTAGGTGTGGTGCAAATGAGTTAATGTCTCATCATTAGGACTTCTGTTGGTGTAGCAGCTGGCTTGGAGCAAAAGGTCACACTTGAGGGTGGTGACTGTCCTGCTCATTGCTTGCCCTGCACCTTTGCACTACAGACCTGCTCGTCTGCCACTGCCTTAGTGCTCCAAGTAAAGGTATTCACCTGTAGCTGCAAGAGGCTCTTTTTGAGCCTCAAGTGGCTGCTGAATGCACCTTTTAGGCAGAAATCAGTGTGTTCCTTCTGCATATTTCATCACTTCCACCTCAGCGCTGTCTTGCTCTGCAGCACTGGCTGTGTCTTCATGTATGCAGTTATCTTGGAGAGTGTCCTGCAAAAGCAGAAAAGGACAGGCTTCTGCCTTCCAGAGAGTTTCAGGTCAGGTGGAACACAAAGCTTTTCATTTAAAAAACTGACCCATTTTGAGGGGGAATCAGATGCAAAAAGGTGTGGTACTTATACCTGACATAGATCTCATGCTTCCCTTGCAGTGGCTCTGTTCTGCGGGGTTCTGTTTTACACCTGTAGTAACTTCTGTGTGGTTGTAATGTGAGGAGTGTGTGTGTCTGGGCCTGAATATAGTAAAAAACTTATCAATAGATTTATTAATAAGCACTAAGCCACTGCTTACACTTCTTCAGAGATTATAAAGGGTCCAAACCAACATAGCAAGAGGAATTCGGTGTGAAAGTGTAGGTGTGGTTTGGGTTCACAGCTGCCACTAATGCTGGAAGAGCTGAGCTTGATGATTTATTCCATTTACACCTGGAGGGAATTCCTTTTTGCACTGCCTACCTGCTGGCCCAGCTGTTCAGCCCACAGAAGTACTAATTTTAGTTTGAACCATGAGTGCCTGCAGCTCATCCTTTGTGTTGCAAAAAGCCTCCAGAAACTATGAAAGGAAAGCTGCTTTCCTAATCTGATTTTGGGCATCCCACAGGCATGTATTGGGAGGCTCTACCAGCCCTATTGGCATATCCTTCCTGTGGTCCCCAGCCCAAACAGCCCTCACCAAAACACTGGAAAGGTCAGCTTGGCTAACATGGCAAATACGTGTCCTTCTGGCAGGAAATCCTGCTTTCTCCCCACTGATACCGTTTGTGCCACTGAATTGGATCCCACATGTGGCACAAACACGCTGGGTAAATAAGGGCACAGGTGTACATTTGAAACACAAGTCACCCTCTGTGTGCACACATGGATGTGTGCAGTACAAACACAAAACTTGCAGGGCAGGTCCTTGTCGGACATCAGTTTAGCCCAGCGTGGCATCTGATGGTGCAAGGCTGATCTGCACTGCTGAGGACTCAGACCACAACTGTACAAACACTATTTGTGAAATATGTGAAATACTCAGGTGCAAACACACAGCCCATGCCTTTCAGTAAAACAGGATCTGTTGCTGCGATGCCATGGAAATTTAGGTGCTACAAAGCCATACAGGTATTAATCCAAATTCTGGTTGTGTGTCCACCTTGGGAAATGGGCCAGCAATAGAGGGGCAAAGCCCAGCTTGTCCAGACCCCCTCTGTCAGAGAGACCTATGTGCCCATTTGCTCATGAGGTTATTTCACAGGGCTCATGAAAGAAGCGTGGGGTCTGTTCCTCACACCTCAAGAAACAACCCTGTCTGTCTGAAGCACAGTGGAAGGTAAGAGCAGGGAAGATAAATAATCTGTCTCCTAGCTACATTCTGCCTGTGGATTGAAGTAGATCAACACAAATATTTGTGTGTACAGCATGCTCCGGAGCCTGCCAATGCCTGCTGGCAAAGTGCAGGCAAAGGTAAAGGAAAAATGTGTGCTACTCTTTAAAGCAATTATCCTTATGTATTAATAATGTCATTTATAAGCACTCTGAGAAGTCAACAAGTACAGTCAACAAGTACACTAAAGCAAAGCAAAAAACCGCAAACATTTAGTAAAAGAAAGGGGAAAATGTTTTAAGTATGCCTCTTAGCACTTTCTGATATATTAAAGCCTGTGTTGTCTCTGCATATGATCTTCGTAGTTTATTTGTTATCCTTTGGGAGCACAGCCCTCGCTGAACTCTGGGATTGAATCTGACAGTGTGCTCTTGTTTATTACGGATCGGAGTCTCTTGCCGAGCGCCTCCACTGAGTCACACCAGTTCAATGTAGCCGAATCTGCCCCGTATCACTTCCCTTGCCATGGCACTGAAAGCCAGTGTGAGTTTTCTCATTGCAGCATAACAGATATTTTTGCATTTCAGGGTTTATTTGAAGTTTTGAGGATCTAATAATGAGAAGGAGTATATATGTGTGTGTATATAGGTATGGATGTAGCTGAAAGTATTTTTCTTCCCTTTTCTGTTGGTGGCATTGCTTTTCTCTTGTCTGCAGTTGGGTTCTGGGGGTGACAGGGCTGACTGACCTTGGTGCAGTGTTTTGGCAATAACACAGGCACTGGTCACAGCTTTCAGGTGCTCTGAAATCATCTGGGATGCCTGTGGCTGAGTTGGGTGTCATTACAGCAGCAAGCGGTGCCTCTGTCCTGCAGGAGGGGCCCTTCCAGCTCCTTCCCAGGGCTGGGGCAGAGGGGAAGGAAACACCCTCTCTCCCCCAAGAACTTGGTCACCAACTTGTTTGTGCCTATGGGGGAGAAAGACATGAAACCCCCATACCGACCTCTCAGTTTCTCTTCTGCTGAGCATGGGGGAAGAAATGCCCCAACTGCCTTCCTTTGTGCTGCTGCTGTGTAAGGGAGAGACACTGCTCCCTGCCACTCATCCTGTTGAATGGATCATCCTGCACATCCAGACTAGTAAGAAAAAGAAGTGAGGCCTCTCTCACCTTACAGCCAGGAGCTGCCTCCCAGAGCAAGACAAGACCCTTGTCCCTGCCTTTCAGTTACCACTGAGCAGCTCTGAGCCAGTAGCATGCTATGGGCACATCCTGAAGCTGATGTTTCCCCTTCCATATATGAACTGCCTTAGAAGATCTCTGCCCATGTCACCATGAGGGATTCAGGATCTCACTGCCGACGTTGCTTTTCTGTGCCGAAAATTGTCAGGGCTTCAGCACACAACGTGTATCCCACGGCACCGAGGAGAGGAGCAGCAGTTTTGCATTGCTGAGACATTCAGCAGGAGGTAGAGAGTGGGATTTTTCAAAGGAGGGCATAGCACAGCTAGAAATAACTGCCTTTAAAGTGGTGACATTTTTATGCATGGGCAAGCTAACTTAGAACATTTTTAGAGGATTTTATAAATCCCGCTGAGCCCAGTGCAACTAGATTCATCATATGAGGACCTGTTTTACAGGGAGAAAGTATACAAGCCATAACTGAATATACAGTTCTTGCACTCTCCAAAGTTTCCCTAAATAGGTCTTTTCATAACCTCAGGTAGCATATGCAAAAAGCATGATGAAACCCAGAAAGTTTGGCTGGTGTTGCATTTCTGTCTTTGAAAGACAAATACAGGCTGCTTTTAAGGAAAAATATTAATAAAAAAAGCTGTAATATTCTCTTACATGCTATTTCTGCATTCATGGGTGTGTCATAGTATCAGCAATTAATTTTTGCAAAGCAATAAGCCCCTTTTTTTGTCTTTCAACTCGCTGAAATGGAGCTGCCAGGAGCTTTTGGATTAAGCTTTATCAGGCTTTCAGTTAGGAAAGCCTCGTGAAGGTTACGTAGCCAAATACAACATACAAATCAAATTATGGGAGAGATGAATGCAGAGTTGTTAAATTAATTTTGTTTGTTCCAGCCCACTGGAATGCTTTTAACATGAAGAAAATAATTCTCTGCTGTATGGCTGGCCTGCCCAGTGCTTAGGACTGTATCAGCAGGCTGCATTCGTCTGCCAGTGGCAAACAGGTTTTGTCCAGGCTTGAGTGAGCCCTGGAAGGTGAGGCTGGCCAAGATGCTAGATTCTCCCTGCCTTCCCCAGCAGGCTGATGTGCAGAGAAAAGCCTGGGTGGAGCTGCTGGGCAGCAGCTGTGAGAACTCCTGAGGCTGCCTGAGTTGGGTCAGAGGGGCTTCCTCCAGATGCACCTGCACAATGCCTCTGCCTCTGCAAGACTTCTCCAGAAGGCAGGAGCTGGCTTGTTTGCCAGGTTCTCCCCGTTCAGGTCATCCCTGACAGCAAGGTGAGGGTGTTTTTTCCCTCCAAGAGGTCCAGGGCATGTCTGTGCCTGCAGTGAGGCATGACCATGGTGCTGCAGAGGCTCTTGCCTGTGCAGGGTCTCTGAGATGTGGCCTGGTGGCCCCAGCTGGGGGTTTTTACCTCCACAGGTGTTGGCACGGGGGCGCTAGCCCAGGACACAGTGGCTTTGGTGTCCTGCCAGACCTGTGGAGGTATCTGCTCAGGATTGCACACACCACAGAAAGACATCCTGAAAGCCCCCACAATATTTTCATATTCCTCAGGATCTGAATTTTAAAGAGAGCATTAGTAATATTTTTTTCTAAAATTAGCTGAGACGCTATTTCAGTGTGGAATAATGCTGGTTGTTGGTTTTCGGTCTTTTTTTTTTTCTCAAGAAATCATGAATTCACAGGCTTTTTTTGCTTATTAAGCCTGGTTTTGTTAAAAAAAAAAAAAGGAAAAGAAAACCTTGTGTTTCTCTTTAATGTGCCCTTATTAAATACTTCCCCTTCCCTGTCCCAACCTCTTCCTGCATTTCTATCTCTTCTTCAGCTGCACATTTGGCAAAATCAGTAGAGGTCCTTTAGCCTGTGATTCTTCTAATCTTCTTTGAAAAATCCAAGGCACAGAGAGTATTGAAAGAAAAATTAGATCTCTGGGAAATGCCAGTTGTTTTATAGATGGTCAAATCGTTGCACTTTTTTCCTTGCCTTTCAGACATTCACTATGTTATTATGTATCACTTTAATTAAATCATCAAATTGAATTATTGGATCAAATGTTTCTTTATTCCATTGTGTCCTAAGCAGGTTTAGTTAAATTAATAAAACCATATGTTTCATTTTATTAAAAAAATAGTTCTTTTTTGCCCATTCATAAGCTGTTTAAAAAAAATGTGGTTGAACAGGAAGGGTTGGTTAATACTAAATTACTTCAGGTTTTTCAGATACTGCTCTGTGCCTTGGAGTAAATTGAACCAAGTCATACTAAGTCATGAAAATTTTGTAATATTTACTGAGAAATCACAGTATTGTAAATTCAGCCTCATTTTAGCTGGCTGTGAATGAGGCTTGTCCTCAGTGAAGTCATGGGAGTCACTCAGGTGATTAGAAGTGCTCATGACCTTCTTGGGTCAGGGTGCAGGGTCAGGGAGGGTTTCCTGACTCTGAATCTCCTGTTTACCCTTGGGAAATACCCACTTCTCTGGCTGGCAGGAGCTGTTCCAAAGGGCATCCAGGCTGGCTACAGAGTGCCACAGAATGGTGGGGGACGTGGCAGCCCCCTCTCCCTGGGGTGGCTTGGGGTCCTTGTGTGAAAAGCAGCAGCCAGACATCGCTCAGAGGGCTGGTGCAATTAAGGTAGATCTCTCTGTCTCTCAGGAAGGTTACCTGCTTGAATTATTTCTAAAACAATTTGATGCATGATTACTTTAAATATATAAATCTCTACATGTCCTCCTGGAGGACAAGGACTGGGTAGGAGTTTTAGGTCTGGGTAGTGCTTCACCCTGGGCTCCTGTGTCTGATGGGATTTGATTAGGTGGAGCGATAAAGGCTGGCCTGGCATTTTGAAGTGTAATTCTGCAATGACAAAGGGCGTCAAAGAGGGCAGTTATGATTTATTGGTGCAGTTATCAATAAACAGTGATGTCAGGGAGAATTGATCTGACCATCTCAGCGGAAAGAGGTGAGCATGGAGAGGCATACCAAAGATAAGAAGCTCTGTAAATAGTGATAACAGCGATGGCTTTCAGCTGTCCCCTCTTGTCCAGGTCCTGGCCACCTTCATGCTGTGCTTTGGGGGCCCAGGAGGGAGCCAGAGGGAAGGGGTCTGCAGGCAGCAGACCATGGTGTGGCTTCTGACTTTGTGGCACTGACAGCAGAATGCTGTTTTGATCCCTTCAGCTCAGTGTGAATAGAAACTCACATACATTTATCCAATGCTATCAGATACTGTAGGGTTGGTTTGTTTTGCTGGATCATCCTTCTGGGTTGAGCAGAAGGAACTACTGCAAAACTGCAGGATTGTCACCCCTCATGGCAAGAGAAAACATCAAAGATCTTTCCTGCCCAAACATAGTTCTGCAATTCATGTTGTCTTGTTCAGCTAGCTACAAAATGTGAGTTATAACTGCACAAATGCATTTGACAGGTATTTTTCTGTTGTACTGGTAATATTGGTGTTTAAAGTATTTGATCATTTTTATTCAAGAGCTGTAGCTATTTCAGTAATGTAACGGCAGATCTCCATGGCCAACCTGCAAGTCCAGGTATAGGAATAGACATTTTTCCCCTTCAGTGCTGCCAGGACTCTTTAGATGTGAAATAATGGCCAAATATACATGCAGTCACATACCTGCAGAGTGCAAACAAGCTCAATGTGTTGGCTTTAGAAGGAAAAGTCGAACTGGGAAAAATAATTCTGCAAACAGTGTCAGCCTGATGGGCTGGGTGATACTTTGCCTTTCCCTGGCAGAAGACACCAGCTCCTTTGCCATGACACATGTGTTTAGGCATCATTGCAAGGGATTTTCCTTGGTTCGGGGTTTATACTAAGAAAGGGAATGTGAGAATCTGCCCTGAATTGGGTATTTTAAGTGTGATTTTTAAAGCTTGGAAAAAATCTAAACTCTTTATGGCTGGGAAGGGGATGATGCAGTTTTCCCACAGCATGTGAGTGCCATCTAGTGTTGTGCATCCCCACCCGGACCTTTCCACGCTAATTCCTTGGACAGTGTTTCTTCAGCCCTGCGAGGGGACTGTGCACACCCCACTCCTCGAGGGGCCGGGCTGCATTTGTGCCTGGGCTTAGTCTGCCCTACAGAATTTTGGGTTTGGTACTACCGGAAGCAGAAGCCGTGTTTTTCCCAGAGGTTAAGCTGTCTTTGTGCTGATGTCCCCGCTGACTTAAGCATGGCTGAGATGTGACTTTGTGCCTCCATGCTGCAGGCAGGGTTAGGAAGGCAGGGCTGGCTGGGGGTTCCTCTGCCTGCACAGAGGAGATGGCCAAGGCCATCCAGAGCTACTCTTCCCTGTGCTGGTGACACATTACTGACAAACTGTTGGGCATCTTTGAAGAAAGATATATAGAAAGAGGAGTATAAAATAACTGTAAAAATGTACTAGGTTAACAGGAAAACATTTACTGACCCGGTAGTGCCACATTTTCAGAGGTTTCAACTCTTTCCAGGGCCGGCAGAGCACATTGGGGTATTTTATTTACCCCTTAACAGCAGGAGGGTGTGGATGAGGGAAGCTGTGGATCAGGTCCACTGTATTTCTTGATGTTCCAGTGCAGAGCTCTTAAGTCACCAAGTTAAAGTGTAGGTGCAAATGTCAGGACTGAGAATTAAGTCGAGAACTAAGCAACCTGCCTGCAGAGAATAGATTCTCTCATTCACTTTACTCAGGAGAGCAGAAAGCAGCTGCAGGTGGTATTAAATCCCATCGGTCTCAGTGGATTGCAGTCTAAGCTGTTACTGTAGGCCAGGGCATTAAAGAAAAAATCGTAGTGCTTAGAGTGAGGCACTGTTCTTCCTGTTTGTTTTCTCTCAGTTATTTAGAAGAGCTTCATCTTTTCTCCTTCTGTTTTTCAGCTTGCAGCACTCCTCCAGTCAACATGAAAGTGCAGCCTGTGAACAGGACAGCGCTACTGGTAACCTGGAACCAACCAGAAACCATTTACCACCCTCCAATCATGAACTACATGATCTCATATAGCTGGACTAAAAATGAAGATGAAAAGGAGAAGACTTTCACCAAGGATAGTGACAAGGACCTGGTAAAAGCACAGCATCAACCCCAGACATACGTATCAAACTATCCTTATATTGTTATTTTCTTGGTAGAAGGAGGCAGAGGAGGAAAGCAGTTGTTACCCTATAGGCAGGCTAATGTTTGGCCCACAATGAATTGCTATTTAAATGTTCAGCATTAGTTGAACGTTGCCTAACAGGCTACCCAAACTCTGGAGTGTGAATTTATAGTTTATGTGAGTGCATAAAGGACTGAATCTGCAGACACTTTTTCATGTAGTGTTGCTGAGAAGCAGCTGGCTCGGGAAATGGTGAGGCTCTGAATACCTTTTGGCTTGTGTTCAACTTACAGATTTTCACGTTAAGAGTCCGATCCCCCAAAATCTGTTCCTGGGCTCAGGCTTTTCACTGTGCATAGCCCCTTGCAGATTTTGGAGCAGTTTCTGGCAGTAAGTGCTGCTAGAGGCAGGAGTTGCATAGTCAGGGCTTGGAGATTATTTTGGAGTGGCCTTGTACAAGCACTGCCTACATCTGGCAGTGTGAGGAAAAGAGAGAAGAGCAAGGCAGTTCCAGCACAGATGGAAACACTGCTCTATCTCCTCCATTTAGGATTTCATCTGCTTGTCATTCTTGTCTAAGTGGAAGCAAGTATTGTACTGGTCCTTAAGATTCTCTGCATATAAAATCAGAGTGACATATTCAGGTTTGAAAGGCCTCCATTTATTGTTAATCAAAGAAAGCCTCTAGAATAATGAAATCAGTAATTGTATATGCACATGAAAAATGCAGCAGCACAGTGTTATCCTAATGACTGTTACCATATTTTTTTTCAAATACACAATCCTCTGGGCCCATTCAATCAGTTATACAATAATACTTCTCTTATTCCCTTAGATGAAGCTTCTTTTACTTCATTTCCATTTATATTTTCAATTTCCCCACTAGATATTGTTATCTGGGTCACATTAGGGAACGATCTGCCTCATGAAATCAGAAAGGAATCCACTGAAAGGCACCCAAGGTTATGATGTATTGTAACCTCTCTCTTGTCATAATTTCACACTCTTAAGGGAGATTTTTTAATCAGGTATAAGGAGGAGAGCCTTAATCAGCAAAAATGAGGTGGGCACCATGAAAGCATCCTGTTTTATGTAAAAGAAATAATTACAAGTGCAAGGGATGTGATGGAGTGATAGCCTGGAAATAAATTGCAGTGAGACCTTGTGCTGATCAGCAGAGCTTTGGGTTAAGAAAGCAATGACATCTTAGTCTATTTTAGGGGCAAGAGGAGAAGGAAACCTGTTTTCGGAGGAAAGTGCAGATTGTTTTCAGTGCTCTGGCAGATACAGTTGGGCTGTCCCATCTCGAATCAGAGCTAGACAGTGTTTTGCTATAGAGATCACAAGTATTTCAAGTGGCTCATATAGCTGCTCCTGTGAACTGATGTGATTGTGGACTGAGACAACTCTCAGGTCTAGGAGTAAGCGGGATATCCCAGCCCAGGATGCTCAGCCATCACGTTGCATAGTACACCAGCATCACATTGCCTTAGCCAGTTTGTTGCAAAATACTCAGTTCAAATATGCGGTGACTTTTCTGGGCTTATCCTGTGTTTGGGGCATGGATCTCCACCTAAAAATATCTTATTGTAATTGCTGTAAAGGCAAATGACTTGAGTTTTAAGTTTTTCTGAGGAGAGCAGAGACATTGAGGCATGAAGACTGTCATGAGAACAGATGTGGGACGTGTTCCTTTCTTTCTCATGGGCAGAGTCAGCAGTGTCTGGGTGCATCCCTTCAGCCTTGCCCTCTCCAGGGAGCCACTGAGTATTTCTGTGTAGAGATATAGCTCGTCTTACATGGCATAAATGTTCTGTGTTAGCACAATGCTTTATATATTTCAAATTGATCTTGGACAGTACTGTGGGGGTAAAAAACTGAATAATATCTATTTTTTTTAAACAGAAGGCCATCATTAGCCATGTCTCACCTGACATCCTTTATCTGTTCAGAGTTCAAGCAGTTTGCCGAAATGAAATGCGTAGTGACTTTAGCCAGACTATGCTCTTTCAAGGTAAAAAAACCACATACATATTTTTATGTTGAACTATTCTTTGTTTATTTAATATTTTCTTTGCAGAGTGCAATATGGTGTGAAGTTATTTCAGAAGATATTTGAATGCATGTAGACAATGCTAATTTCATATTGCGGCCAGTGACTTGATCTGAATCTCATTTCCAGTGAGGAGGGTTTGCCTACACCTCTCACTGTCAGGATTTGTCAGGTTTTAGGAGAATTTAGAGCTTTTCTTGGTACTAGTTTTCTGAAACAAATTCATCAGAGACTGCTTATTCATCAGAGGCACAGCTGTAACAGAATGTGAGTCTGATCGGTGTCTGTTTTATGTAAAGAGGAAAGGAGATCAGTCCTACCTTGACAACCACATGTGGAGACATTCAGGTTTTACCATGCACACAACCTCAGTGATTTCCAAAACATACATATTTAAAGAAAATCAAAAGAGCTAGATGATAAGCTATCCTTCGTCATGGATTTCCTTTGAAGTTTATTGGAGAAATCTGGTAAAGCTGAGATTTGGTAAAAGAACTTGATGATTTTAGAGGTTTTTTAAGTGCTAAAGTTTTGCTCCTTCCTGGGAATTTTTTATGACTTTTTTATTAAGTGGGGCAAATTTTGCCTCTGATGAGAGCATTCCCTCCCACTCCAGCTTATAGATGCATAAACCTCAAAACAGGTAATGGAAGAATAAAACAAGCAGAGAATTAAAAGTTTAAATCCTTAGGATGAAGCAAAGAGTTGTCACTTGGATCTGATGCTGTATATGGAACAAAATAATAGGGGCATTTTTCAGTGTCATTTTAAAAAGAATAGGGGTTTTGGTCCTGCTTTGTTAGCACTTAGTGTCTGAGGGATGCCAAGCTGTGGACATGGTTTAGTTCTGTTGTGGTGGCATGCCACAGGGTTGGCAGCATTGCAGAGAGAGCAGGGGTCAGACAAGTGTCCTGTCCAAGCCACAGCTCGTGTAGCTCTGTTCTTTGTACCTCAGCATGGTGTTTTAGACTTCACTTTTAAGTGCCAGGCAGAAGTTAGAAACTGGTGTATTGCTTATTATGACCTCTTTCACTAGACGATGGAATGGAAAAATTCTTTGAAGTTTGACTACAATAACTGTTTAATCACAGTTAGGAGTAAATCATTACTGACAGCTCTGTAGGATATCCTTTGGGTACTCCAGCCCAGTTCTAGCCCAGTGTTCCATGCAGTGGAAGTGATACACACATCTGCAGTGGGAGTACTTGATGTGATTCCTTCCACATGTCCCCAAAAAGGAGCTGCTGTTCTAAGCTCTGGCTGTACCCAAATCTAACCTAGAAAATTAACCCACTTGAGCTTTCAAAACATTATTCAGAGGTTGATTATAGTTGTGGTTGAGATATATAGCAATAAGTAATGATAATATTATCATAAAGACAGAAAAAAACTATTATCATCAAGCTGCTCTTGCTTCCTGTGTAAGTCAGGATGTTTCATCCAGCTTGGGGTTGAAGGAGAGAATTTGTTTTCTGAGAGTAAGCCAGCATTGCCAGGCCTGAGTAATTAAAAACAAGCAAATCTGTGTTTAGATACAAGTGCAGAGTGAGGTGAGTAATGCCCGGAGAGCTGAGCTGCCTTTGCTCCAGACTGAGCTGTACCCGTATTCTGTAGCCACATGTTGAGCAGTAGTTTAGCAGCTGTTCCTCTGCCTCCTCCCCTGCCCTGACGTGCTGCTCTTCTTTCCTCCCCAGCTAACACCACTCGAATTTTCGAGGGGACCAGAATTGTGAAGACAGGAGTGGTAAGTGACGGATTTAGGGAGCGGGGATTTGGGGACATTCCCACCAGGTGGCAGCACGATGTTGGAAATCTGCAGCAGGACCCAGCTTTCCTGGGGAAGGGGTGTCCAGACCTGTCACAGAAGGGTTTAGAGCATAAAGTACAGTTCCAATATGAAATGGTTTTCTATTTTCATGCTCTGAGAGGCTTTGACCACTGGAGAATCGAGTGTTAAAAAGTTTTCCTCGATCTGTAGTCAACCCATTTAGAGGGGATTTGTAAAATCTTAATGATGACTGTGGAAATAAATTTAATTTCTTTCATTAACTGTATGACCAGAAGTATATGCAACAGGAATAAGGCCTCACACACAGCATCTTTGCTCTTCCAGTGCTTTAAGGATACCTGTTACTGTGTGAATAAAGCCTGAACAATCTCTTTGTTCTGTTTTAATTCAGGTGAGACTGTAATAAGTCACTGAAGCTAGCCTTTGTATTCCAGAATCAGAAATGTTGGTACATTTACTGTAAAAGTGGAATTCATTGTTTCAGTTTTGAAAGCATCGTATTAGTTTATTTAATATAAACTATCCGTAACCTAAATTTCTTGGCATCCAGTGTACTGAGTTGTTCAGTCAAATTTATGGGCTGGATTCATGCTATTGAATTTACTCTAAGTACATTGCTTCTGGTTTTCTTCTGATCCAGTTTGATATACTCTCTCGTAAGCAAATAACATATACTTAATGCTTGTTTAATGATGTATAGGGGTATTCTAGACATATAAAATCTGCTGTCAAAATTTTAATACTCAGTCCAGCTTTGAGACTGTTCATGCCAGCAAAAAGCAAATCTCACAATGCCTTAGGGATTCAGATTGATAAGTATCTAAAAGTTTAGATGCTTATTTAAAGTTTTGGCTTGAAATCTCTAAAGCACAGGTTTTCATCTGAGATCTCAGGTTCTCTGTGACTGCAGCTGGTCAAAAATAACGTGAGAAAACAGCCTTTCTTGGTTTGCTGCAGCATTTCAACTACATGGCTTGACTGAACCCGGGAATTTCAGAGAGATGCAGAAATACTGTTAAGTTATAAATTTCAGTTTCCAAAATAAACATTTTACATTTTTTTCAATGTTCACCAGCACCTATTTAACCCTTTTGTGTCCTCATCTGGTGCATACCTTTCCAGCTAATGTTCCTCCGGCAGATGAGTTCAGTAATGTGAGATATTTTTCAGTAATTCAGAGAGGGAGAATGGTCAGGTTGTCCAGAGGAACAGCTGATTCAGCTCTTCCACAAAATTATTCCTTGTCTTTAGACAATTCACTTCAGTCTCTTTTTCCACGTGTAATTCAGGGCTAGTTCTTTATGAATAGACCAAGGTTTAGTTCTTGGTGTGTGTGCTAAGGGGTTTTATTTACAGCAGAGCACACACACGTGTGCAGAGACCCGCCTGCGTGCAGTGGGTTGACATTAGAATAATATTGGCAGGGTGCAGAGAATGCAAAGTCCATGGTTCATTACCTGCTTCCTCTCAGTGAAGCAGTGCCAGTGCAGTGCCAGTCCTGCCTTTCATTCGCTGGTGGTGGCCAGGGAGAGTCCTGTGGATGTGGAAAACCGAGTCTATATATGGGTGTCACAGCCTGGAGGTCCTGGCAGACGTGGTGGTGGCTTGCTGAAGGGCTCCTGATGCTCTCCAAGTCCTTCAAAGTGCCCATCTGGCCAGGCTGCAGTTCTTTTCTAACAAGAGCAATGCCTCACGGCAACACCAGTCCTTAGGAGAATAATCCTGATGGGTAAATTAAGGAAATAAAAATAGTATCCTTTGAGGCCCTCACAATGTGTGTGGGAAGAGCCCGAGTTCCTTGTCAGAGCAGACCCACCAGCCACGGATGCTCATGTTGGCAGCACAGTCATTATTTTGGGACAGACCTTATGTAACACTGTATTTTTTAACTCCCGTATTCTGAGGATTAAAGCACTGTGAGTAATGCAGCTGAACTCATTAAACTCCTTTACATTCTTCTCACCCCAAGAGGAAACGTTACTCACAAGTCAGTGGTGGTGTGGGTGGAGAAGGTCCCGATGTAAAATGAAGATACGGATAAAGAGGGTTTTGATGATGATGTGGTGAAGGAGGGAGGTTTCCTCTCTTTGTTGTTTGCTGGTAGCTCTGTGTCATGTTCTGCCAGGGCTCAGCCTTTCATCCAGCTGTTGTTGAGTCTCTGGTTTTAGGAGAATAGCATGTGTGTGAAAAGGGAGGGAAAAGCAAGACTGACCCCAGGTGGCACATTGGGCCCCTGCTGATGCTCTCTGCTGTGTTTTCTTCCCCTCTGCTGCCGGTGATCTCCTCAAGCCCACAGCATCTCCTGCCTCCTCAGCAGACATGGCTCCCATCAGCTCCGGCTCCTCCACCTGGACCTCCTCGGGGCTGCCCTTCTCCTTCGTGTCCATGGCCACAGGCATGGGCCCTTCCTCCAGCGGCAGCCAGGCCACCGTGGCCTCCGTAGTGACCAGCACCTTGCTGGCAGGGCTGGGCTTCAGCGGCGGGGGCATCTCGTCCTTCCCCAGCAGCGTGTGGCCCACGCGGCTGCCCGCGGCCGCTGCCCCCAGCAAACAGGCCGGGCGGGCCGTGGTGGCCACCACCGAGGCGGCCAACGCCTCCCCAGGGCCGGAGCGGGACTCGGCGCTGACCAAGGATGGCGAGGGAGCCGAGGAGGGGGAGAAGGATGAAAAGAGTGAAAGCGAGGACGGGGAGCGGGAGCACGAGGAAGAAGAAGAAAAGGATGCTGAAAAGAAGGAGAAAAGCAGGGCGACGGCAGCCTCAGAGGCACGCAATAACACAGAGCCCAGCGTGGCCGTGGCTTCCCCCAACAGGACTGCTGAGGAAGAAGGAAATAAAACCATATCGGGAGAAGTGCCAAACCAAAACGTTGCCCCCACGGCTGCAGGTGCCGAGAAGGAGAGCTTTGCCGAAGCCGACACTCAGCCCCAGCTGCTCCCTTCCACCCAAGTGCCACCAGCCTTCACCGACGAACTGTACCTGGGCAAGATCCCAAGGAGACCAGAGACAACAAGAAAACCTCCTCCAAAGACGGACAAGTTTCCAGAGGAATATCCCTCAGACAACAAATTCATCACCATTAACCCAGGTGAGTGATCTGCGGGGAGACCGTTTTTACCAGCATAAGTGTTGGAAAACAACACAATCCAAATTCCTTACCGATTTCCAGTAGATACAGCATTTTTGTGGTGTCTGGCTACATCTGATTGGCAGGTTGTCACAGGACATAACCCCACAAATTGTTACTGGGGGGAGCGGAGTGGAAAGGAATATCCTTTTACTGGGACAGATTCGTGGTCCTTGTGGCTTTTTGGAAGAGAAAATCTGGAAAAATGTTAACTCCCAGCATGCTACATCAAGAACTTTGTTGGAAAGAAAAAGGGAGGGGAATGCAATGAACTATAGCTGTGAAATTAATTTGGAAGAGCGGCTGCTGTGCTGAACTGGCATTTCATAGGAAGTCTGCTATGTGTGCTTCTAGCTAATTTAGTTTATCTGCAGGATTCTCCCTGACTGGGCTTTGAGATATTGCCCCAAATACAGGATCATTGCTGGTTTATTTCTCAAAACAAAACCTACATGCTCTTATCTTCCAAAACAAGGCACCTTCTGCACTAAGATTTCCTTCTGGTTTTTTCTGTGGAAAAAAAAACCTTAACCAGGCAGAGTTCACATATTTTCTGTTTGTCCTGATGAGGATTGCCAGTGCTCCTGTACACTCCAACTCCGGATGTATGTACCAGCTCCACAGTGTGTGCACAGCAAATACAACCCCTTGGAAGCCTGCCCAGGTGATCTGCATGTGCACCGAGCCTGCTGTGGTCAGGGTTTGCTCTGCGTGGTCCCTCATGGTGCTCCCAATGCGCCGTGCAGAATGTCCACACGTGTTCCTGCTTGGGGAGCTCTGGGCACTGGTGAGGAAAACTGCAAGGAGCAAACGGAGTACAGGCGTGTGGATTCATTTTAGATTTATTGATTTAGATTTAGATTGATTGATTTATTAGACAAGGTTTATTTGAGTGATTATGTGTATTAGCATGGCATTTATGAGATAGTGCACTTTTTTGTTTGTTGTTTTTGGGGGTTTTTTACTACTGTTGTTTATTTTGCTAATCTGTAGAGTGTTTCATAATTTTCTTTGTCCATCAAAGCTGCTCTAGAGTAGTGTGAAAAAGCCTTACATATTTATTTTTCCCTACATTGATAAACACAAAAATGCAGATATTGTGCATTCAGATACGGCTCAGAACCAATTTAAAAAACAAAGCTAAATCCAACCTTTAATAACATTTGTTACAGAAATGCTGACCAGTCTGCAATGCTGTGAATCATAACTGTTCTGTTAGAGATCAGATTAATGATGCAGAAGCTGAGAAACCTGCAACAGGTTGTGCTGATTTTTTTTTTTAATACACTGCTGTTTTTCTTACTCCTCAGCTGGAAATCCTCAAAGGCCAGTGCTCCCACTGAATATGGTCTAAGATGCCTGTCAGGCAGCTTTCAACATGCCACTTGCCCTGATCCCATTTGTGTTAGGAAGGAGGCCTGTTGGGAGTGCTACCCCTGTGAGAAGACACTTGGGAATGCAGGAGAAGGAGCTTTCCTCCAGCCTGGGTCTAGGTTACCAAAGACACAGGCTGGTGAACTAGACTAGCACAAAGCCTAAGACTAGTTGCTTCAGCTTAATTGTTTTCTCCAGTAACAGGGAAATCTGCAATTCATACAGACAGACCTGACCTAACTCATGCCAGGAGTTGAGTTCAGTGAAACTCTAGCCATAGCAAGACCTCTTCCTGTGAGAAAGGGCCTTAAAGGTTTGCCATAACAAGGTAAGCCTGAAATCAAGGCAAGTTAAGCCAAGAGGGCATTGCCAGAAGTGTCTGAAAGGATTCCTGAGCATCAGGACAGCTAAGACTGTTAAGGCCACTTCCAAAGTGAGCAGAAATCATCCCTACAGTTTACTCTGTCCCAATGTGAGGGCAGAAACATTTTTGGATGCATCTTTTCTCCCTGCATCTTTTCTCTTCTGCATCTTTTAAAAGCGGGTTTTAAAAAGCTGTCAAGGTTTCAAAAATGTTTTTGTGAGTAGAAAGTTTAATCATTTTAAAGAGTAGAAAATTGTTTCATAACAATGTACAATTGTAAAATTAATTATATAGCATCAAATTAGCAATTGTAAGGAGATAACTGAATGGGGAAGTACTCATGAGTGTGCATGATTAGAGGAGAACAGGGAACTCATGAGAAATTACAGGGAAAGTGTGAGGCCAATTAGTGCAGCAAGGCTCATTTTCTTTTAGTGCTTATTTCACACGTACATACACACACACCTCTCCTGAGGCCGTGTCATTACTTTCCAAATGGCATTGGCCTCTTCTTGCCTGTAGTATTGGCCAATGCTAATGATTGTCCTCTGTCACCGAATGCTTGCTTGCATTCTCCTCTTTCATTTTCCTGATCATCCTTTTCTCTGTTTTGGTGCCCACGTTAGACTAATTGTACTTTTGATCTGCAACTGTTACACGCACAGCTGCTCAGCGTTGTCCGTGACTCTGAAACCTGAAAATCAGAAAAACGGCAATTAAAATTATATTCTCCCAAAAGAGGGAGGAAAAAAAAAAAGAAAATCAAAGGAAAAATATGAAACCCAGGATGATTCAGTTTAATCAGGCTAAAGCAGATACTATCCCACAGAATTTTGGTTGGTTGTGCCAGACAATTAAACAGATCCTTTGTTTTTTACTGGAGTTAACAACGGGACTGTTGTAAGCAAAATAATAGTTGTGGGGTTGGGGCTTTTGCCTGAGTGGTGAGCTGGGACTGAGGACAGAGAGATGGGTTTGGCTCCTCATCCAAATTTCAGCCAAGTCCTTCCATCCCTCAGTGCTCACCCACCTCTGCTGAGTTCCTCCCACGAGAGGCTTTGTAGAGATAGAGAGATCATGATGTGCAGGGTTAAATTTCAAGTCTGATGTATGCTTTTAACAAAGACTGAATATTGGGTTTAGAGCAGTCTTTGCCAGGTCTGAGGTTACAAAAGCCTTTTAAGGGATAACCTCATTAGCATAATTAAACATCTGTGTAATTCTTCTCCATCTGCAGCCAGGATTGTTAAGCTGTATTTTCATGTGGCACTTCAGCCATTTTCACAGAGAATCACAGAGTGTATAAAGCTGGGAAGGACGACTGTTAGTCCAGTCTCCTTGCTCTGGAAGAGTTCCCTATAGCACTTCAATCAGGATTGTGTCCAGACAGCTTTTAAATATCTTCAGTGATGTACATGGCAACTTACAGGAGCAAACAGCAGAATGGCTTGAAAATAAAATAATTGAATTATTTAATGTCTGCAAACTATGAATTTCATATATAGGATTAAATATGATTGGCATCTGTTACAAAGCAGTGAAAAGCCATGCTTAGTAGTGCACAGCCAGTAAGCATGACTACTGCAAGAGTACCTTGAAGAAATAGGGGGTAATAGCTGCACAATGACACAAGCTTGTATCAAAGGCAATACTTCTTTCAGAAACAGGGGTTTGCCTTTTCATCATTTAATCATATGGCCAATATTATTTTCCAGAATTAATTAATACCTTTGTATGAGTTCACAACTTCATTTACTTAAGGGAAAGATGAGCAAGTTGA
This sequence comes from Melanocharis versteri, assembly GCA_013397845.1. Taxonomy (NCBI): domain Eukaryota; kingdom Metazoa; phylum Chordata; class Aves; order Passeriformes; family Melanocharitidae; genus Melanocharis; species Melanocharis versteri. The sequence continues at coordinate 911,031 of VZTG01010061.1, read as the reverse complement.
CTTTCTCTTAGGAGACCGTGTGGTCTGAGGCAGTTCAGCAGCAGGGCTTTTCTCTGGTTAATGGTATCTGAAATGGTACAACAAACAGAACTTTGTCCTGGCAGTTTGTGCAATGGCAAGGAATGATAAAAGTAGATAGGTTATATAGTACAGCTATGGTTGCTTTTTATAGCAAGCAGTGTTATTTAAGGGAAGTAAACACGTTTCTTTTCTCAGGAACCAATTACCAAGAATACGCAGGAAAAAAACCACATTTCACAAGCTGTAGAATGCCTCTTTCTTACCTTGACCTTTGGGCAGGAATTGCACTGCCAGAGCCTCCCTGGCTGCCCAATGCCATCCAATACTCCCTGTGCCAGGGCTCATCCCTCCAGTGCCTGGGTGGAACTGCTGAATGAGTGGTTCACAGAAGTTATGGACTTTTCCAGACGCAGGAGTAGATTTAGTAGTGCCAGGGCTTGTATCATGTGGGACCTCCTGAAACAGATATGCTGTAATAATTTTTATTCCTTCCTACTGGGATGAATTCCAAGCCAGTAAAAGGCAAACTGAATTAATTCAACGAAGGCATATGCCACTGGAAACTGTTTACATTTCTTAGCAAAAATGGAGTTTCCCAGTCCGTTTTATAAGCTTTCCCCATCCCCCACCAAGTACAGTTTATGATGGGCACTGTTACAAGGATATGCTGTTGACACTACTACCAGGGCTTGACAAAGAAAAAAAAGGTGAATATTTTTTTTATTTCATACTATTTTGTTATATGGGGGAACAGGAAACCATAGAGGCCCAGATCTGTCTTTTTTTGAGTGTGTTTTTTTCATTTCATCTTTTTCCAAGTTATCCAGCATGCTGGCTTTTCTTAGGCTTTTCTGCCATGACACTCAAGACAGACACCAGCTCTCCAGCTGGACTGCTCTACCTCTGGCCCCAGCTGCCATTCTAGTACAATTTTTATTGGCACTGGTTTGTTTAAGCTCTCACAACATGTTACTTAAACAGTGGAAAACACCTTAGACTTTTTCTTCAAAGCCAGCACAGGAACATGTCTTTACTTCTGAAGAGCATCACTGCTTGGGCATTCCCAACTGGAATTTTGGGGGCAGCCATCAGCATTAGGGAATGGCATTTGCTATTCTGGTACTCAGCATACTGAGCACTTTCTTCTCTTCACATCGGTGGTACAGGGAGTCAGCCGGGGCAGATCAGTGTGTTCTCCACACTAGACTGACTAAGAGGAGCATCGTGAGCACTGCAGAACTTAATAGTGTGCATTGGGACTCCAGCCCATGCTGTGCTTACAATGGAATTGAATTTTCTTCCCATGCAAACAGAAACATATGGTTTTGTGTTGAAAGATGTGGAGGTGAAACTAAACAGAATATTGTCACTGAAGAGAACTGAAGCAACACCCTAATGGATATAAGGTGGTGGCACTATTTGGCTCTCCTACAAAGTTTTATTACATCAAGTGTTTTTTTGCTTTGTCCCTTTTACCATTCTGATTAGTAACACCTCACAGGCTTACTTTTCTAATGCTCTTAAATGATTTGAAATGCACTGGTAATAACTGATGCCTCAAGACTTAGCATTTTCTAAGTTTGGCAAATACAGAGAATAAGCCTTTGCTCTAATTTGGGGGTTGCTCTTTTCCTTATTCTTTGCTAGTCAAGGAATTCAAAGATGTTCAATCAAAGTGCACATTCACTTCCCCCAAACATCCTTCTGATTAGCACGTCATTTAGGCTGCTTGCTAAAGGGCATTACCTCTATAAGCCTAGCTCTCAAAACTAGGAAGATTTCTTGCTGGGCTTGCAGCAGCCTGCAGCCTTGCTCTGTTTTCAGCAGTCAGGCAAAAGCATTTACAATTAACCTTTACTTCCACGTTAGTTGAATTTTACTCCTGCCTACGGAGGAGTATAATCTAAATGCTATTAAAATAGAGTATGACTTCATATTATGTGACATCTGGTGACTTCCAATTATCTGTGTTTTACCTGCCTATGGTGAAAAGGCAATTATGTTCCTCTGGTAGGATTTGCAGCAGTTTCAGAAGATATGGTAATACAATACTGAACGAGGGCAAGGAAGCATGTTGGTAAGGAAAGATTCACATAGGCTCAAAAGTAAAAGTCAAGTGTGCTTGTTTCAATCCTCATTGAAATCTGAAGCTGTTTATACTAATCCTTTCCCATTAAGTCCTGTTGGCAGGTATTGATCAACCACTGCCTATTTGTCAGGAAACATGAATAAGATATGGAATCTGCTTCTGCATTTTTCTTTTATCATTCTGTCTAAACCAATTTATTCATCAAGTCTACATGAATTTGCACAAATTAGGTGTCTTTTAAAATACATTGGTGCAGTGTCTATGTTCATTGGCTCCAGTACTTGCAGAACTTCTAGATATTCATCTTATATATGATACAATAATTTTAGTGAGATGTCATGCAAAAAGTGAAGTGGAGTTAACTCAGCCAGATCTCAGGGTATTGACGAACTTTAATTTTGTTCAAAAGCTGTGGCATAATGATTTCTTCTGTCGGTTACAACACATCCTATCCATTCATTCATCCACCCATCTTGACAATCCATATGCTAAAAAGTGCTTTCGTATGCAGTAACCCACCAGATTGTGACAATTCTGCAAATGATGTGACATGACACCCAACATGTTGGGGATTTTTTATTTTAAGATAGTTACCAAGAAATTTATTTCTGAAGCAAAGTATTACACGGAGCTTTGCAAACAGGGCTGTCCTGCACTGTTGAGAAACAGAGTGCATTTATCTGCAAACACTGATGACAGAGCACAGCACTGGCTCAGTGGGGTACTCACATCTGATAATAGGTGCTTGCACAAAAGAGTCCTAAAAGTGTCTATGAGACCGTAATTACAGGCAGTAGTAAAATCCAAGCCATATGTGGCAATAAACACCATACTTCTGTGCTCTCATGTCTCAGACTGAAGACAAATGGAGTCCCACCCTGCAGTTAGAGGATCTCTGCTCTGTTTACTCATAGCATGTAAAAGGGATAAGCTATTTGTTTTGTTTACACATTTTTCCTTACTGTAATTCCTTTTTCCACCCAGTGATTGGTTTTGTTATGTGTTTAACACACAGCTGGCAAGAACAGCTCCAGCATGGCCGCGAGACCTTCTCCTGGTAAAATGGAATGGATCATCCCACTCATTGTGGTCTCAGCATTGACCTTCGTGTGCCTCATTCTTCTCATCGCTGTGCTTGTCTACTGGAGGTGAGCCCGTTTCCTCATCAGTGGAAACTGTTTAGGATTTGAAACACGTTTCAGGTGGTGTTTTTAATGTGGTCCTGTGTTTTTTTGTTTTATTAGAAATTACGGTGCTAGATGCATTAGATAGTTCTCTGAGTGCTAGAACAGCTTTGTTGATTAACTATTCAGTTGTCTTAAATACTGATTTTTGTGTAATGAAAATGAGCTTGGTAGAGCCCTACTAATGGTAGAGCCAGCTGTAATGGTGACAAATATTTTCACAATTAGTCCCTCTGAAGTAGCTGTAAAAAATTATCTTTGTCTTGGCCTTCAGGAGAGGTGGTTGTGGGAGAAAATCCCAGTGAGACTGGTCTTGGTTTCATGGGTGTCTTTGCCACAAACCCCCTGTGTAATCTTATGCAGTTCTTTCCTTCCTTTGACTGTAGTTCAAGAAAGTGGGGTAAGCTTGTTTCATATTCCATAGCGATGCTCTGAGTCAGGGTTCTTTAGCATTGGTGAAGAGTTCAGAAGTGCAGCCTGCAAAGTCTTGAAAGTAAAGATTGCCTCTCACAAAGAGACACTGTCATTCACATCAGTGGACACTGGTTCAGTGGTGGAGACCGGGATTAGCATCAACGAATCCCTCTCCATTTGATTTAGAGTAAACTAAAACCTGCAGCACCTGCTTGTGTCAAAAACAGAACCCGGAGGCACCTCATTTGTCTGGAAGTTAAAATTAACCAGGGATAAGCTACATACAAGGCATTTAGGAATTATTTCAAAATCTGATTAGATGGGATAGAGGAAAGTAGCTTTGATGAGAAATACCAGCCCATTGATCATTATATTTGCAGAATCCATTAAAAAAGTACCAAGCTATTTTTCAGTACACCCATTTTGCTGACAATTAGTGGGCCCAATTGTTGAGGATGAAAACATTTGAAAGAATTAATATGTAGATGGCAATAGTCTTGTGAAAAGAATTTCTATTAACATTTGTAAGTAATTAACATCATTGCAGTAAGATGGTGAATAAAATTGCAGTGATATATGCACAAAAGCTGAAATTGGAAAGGTTCGAAAGATCCCATTGTATTGTCCTGTTTTTCAATATACATTGTCTTTATCTGAAGTACTAAGCTTGGTCACATTCACACCAGGCAAGTCCGGGAAGGATATGGTGTATCTCAAAACACTGGGATGAAGGGTTAAGAGTATTTATCTAGTGTTGATAGAAAATTCTCTTCTAAGGAGGAAAGGTTTTGAAATACAATGCTAACAGCTATTATCTAGATGAATGTTGGTACCTATCATTGTTTGCAAAACATTTCTATTTCTTTGCAATTTCACTAATGGAGCAAGAGAAATAATTGCAAAATTTGTGTTTAATTTGCTCAAAGAGTAACAATACCATCCCTGAGAAGATGTTAAAGTTGGTGGAGATTAAAAATTAATATAGACATAGAAATTATGTCATGTAGCAGTCAAAGTTCTTTGATAAATATGAAGCAAGAAATAAAGGAACAAACTTGAGAGGACATGTGTACTAGCTTCAAATAATCTGTGTCTAGTTCTGAGGTATTTTAACAAATACAGAGTGTATCAAAAATACACGCGTGTTTTAGGATAAATCAACAAGCAACTAGAACACAAATCATCCCCAGTAACATTGTGCAGACCATGTCACTGAAGCGGCAGCACAGCATTTCATCTGCAGTGTGATTGCCTTTCCTCAGAAAAAAATAAAATGTTTATCTCTGTGAGTATTTTAAAGTAAGGAAAAAAGAGATTCTGAAGCACTGCAGACTCTGATTCAGAAGTTTGAAAGGAACAGTAATTTGGATTTTCAGGAAAAAATATTCAGCTTAAGATGTAATGGGCAACATATGGAATAATTTGCTGAATAACACCATCAAAGCAAATGGCATGAAAACGAGTTTGAGACAGATATTTCAGAAAGGGAAACACGGTATTGAAGTGCACAGCAGAGAAACGCCTGTGATGAAAGGATAACCCTCAAGGGGACAGGCGGGCTGGACCAAGGGGTCTTTTCTTGCACAGCAGTACTTTGTTTTGGTGTGAGAAAAAACATTACCAAACAAAACTCAGGGAACTAGAGGAAGCAGAAGAGACATAGTTGCCCTCGGCAATGCATTTTGAGGGTAAAACAAATTTTATTTTTGCTTTTGCATTTTTGAGCATTTGTGGGATTAGATGATTTGAGACTGGAGGTGACATAAGCAGAACAATGAAGCAGAGAGAAGCCTTCTGGTTGTTTCCATCGCATCAGTGCCCTATTATCCAGGGACCAAAATGAGGAGCTGGAGAAGTTGCTTGGGAAGGTTTGGCAAATCATTAACTTTGTTTGGTCTCCTTGTGGCTCATTCCACAATGCAGCAAAGAAATAAATTTTGTGAAGAAGACTTGTAAGGAAGCTTAATTTTCTGTTCCCTCTGTTTGAAAAGGAGACTGCCATTGTTTGATGAAGATTTCCTTTTTCAATCTGTTGAGCTTCCATGCTGTGTTTTAGAGACTCCTTGTAACTGAATATATTTGGAAATGATCTGTGCCATTTCTGAACGAGACTGGCTTATTTGCAGAGGTAATTTGCTGCTCTCAGTTCCTTTTTCATGTGGATCCTGGACAAATGGTGAAAGAATATGACTAATGTTGAAGAGAAAGGGTCACTTCCATCTTTTTCATGTGGTGGCCATCTCAATAACGAAAAGGGATGGGAACTTGCAGGCAAGCAGAGCTCTGAATTACCTTTCTACTAAAGTTTCCTGGATTCAGTACTTTTAATGGCACTGCTGCACAGAGAGGCCTGTGTGATTTTAAGTTGGTAGAGTGGAAGATAAACTAGGTCAGCATAATGAAGCTGCAAAAATTGTGCTGCCTTTTATCCCAGAAAAATGAGGAGAGCACAATCACAGGATGACCACGAGCCACGACATCCGCTGGGCCTGTTGGGCTCCCTGGGCAGGAGGGACAATGATGCTGTAGTTTCAGTTTGCTTCTGTGCATCTTTGATTCCTCTTGAGGAAAAGCTGGCCTGGCTAATCCTTGAGCTGTCATGGGCATGATGAAGGGGAGCGTTGCTCCCAGGAGCTCTAGTGCTTAAACTGATTTCCTTTAGCAAGAAGTTGAGAATTTGAGTCTTAGCAGACAGAAAAGGTGAGGAGACCAGATCATTGTTTTACTCACCATATGGATTCACTGTTCACTTTTACAGTGGCACAATGGTGCTTCTTTTTCTGCTTTCTTTCCTTTCATACTGGTTCCTGACATTGTGTGCTGTAGGGACAACAACTGAGTATTTCTGAAAACTGTACACTGGGATTTTAGGACCTTCACTGGGGCTCTGCTAGCTCATCTAGGGCCCATTGAAACGTGGGTGTGGTGAGGTGCTGTTTCCCAAACACGTAGTTTTTGCATTTCTGGGTATTTGTTTTGCATCTGTGATTTTATACCCAGACTCAGCATCATGAGATCCATCTGCAGATCTTCAAGGTCACTTTAAAATCTGACTTGGATTGTCTGCAGTCTTTGCCACTGTTACTCTCACAGCCTTTGCTACCAGCTCCAAGAACTGCGGAGTGTGTTTGGTAGTGACCTCCAAACTATTTAGGGATTGAGTGTGACTTCAGTTTTTTTGCAACAAGATGAGTTCCTATAGTATGCTGAGCTGTAATATGGCTCGAAACATGTCTTTTCTAGAACTTCCACTATATTCTGTAGCAAATTGAACTAGTCTTGAGTATTGACACTTAGGGGTAAACCCAGGGTCAGTGTCACTTTCATCTTCACACAGGTGCAGGAGGGTGACTAGAGTTGGGAAATCAACTGAAATACTTTGATACACAGTAAGTTCTGTCTTTGGGGGGAAAATAACATATTTTAGGAGGCTGTGGTAACCTTCCACTGTTTGTTTTTCATTCTGATTTTTAATCTAAGCACTACAATCCTATAGACTGTGGTTTCAAAGGGAAAAAATAAGCAGAGAATATTAAGAAGCAATTAAGATTTTAGAGTTTAGCCAACAGCAACTTTTAAATGGGAACTAAATTATAGCCATTTCTCATTTTCAGCTAAGAGGAAGAAATTCATTCACGACTATAGCTGGAGAGTTTTCTTTTTCTTTCTTTTGAACAGATACCATAATTCACCTTGAATTATTGCCACCATCAACATCATGATCCCAAAGACAAAGTGGGAATATTGTACTGCATTTCTTATTAAATCAAGCTGTTTATACAGTGCTAATATGTTTACTTTCAGGGGGGATTTTTGGAACAACGCAGCTGCTGCCTTTCAAAGAGCAAGCAAGCTTGCGTTGCTTGTTTTATAGTTGTGTGTATATGAGACAGCTTGGGAAAAAGATGTCTTTAATTTTCCTTAGGCAAAACCCTATAGAATTTAGTAGACAGTGAGTGTTTTCTTGGGTTTTTGTTAAGCATCCTGTCAAATTGAACAGAATCATTGGGACAAGTCCTGTGACAGAGCCTTGTGCTTCTCTGGCAGTGCCTTTCTGTGCAGGAGAAATTACACTGAGCACCAGGAGATGTGTGCTTTTTTCTGACTCGGTCATTGATTTCTGTGGGACCTTAGGCCGAGTCACTTACGGGTTGAGAGTATTGTTGTTGAACTCAGTGGCAAAGATCTCACTGGGAGCAAGCTCAGGTGTTCAATATTTCAGCATCTGAGTTCTGACACTGGTGAAATAGCACTGAAGAAGGTTGGTCAGTTGTATTTGTAAATCAACTTGTAATATAGCAACAAAAGCTGCAGCATAAAGAACCCTCATATTTACCATGTCTAATAACCGTGCCTCAGAAAAGTACCTTTTGGTGTTAAATTCTGGGGAGCTTGCACAGCTGCTTAGCTAAGAGAGTGTTAAAACTTAATTGGGAGAAAAAAAAACCAAACTTCTGCCTGTACCAGGTTGTAAAAAGTGCTGAAATTGTTATTTGAACCTATCTCTAGGTTTTATTTTATGAGTACACAATGTATTGTTCATCTACTGTACTGATTGGAAAAGGAACATTGCAAATTTACAGGCCATTGTAAAATTGTTTGCTTACAATGATAAAAGCTTCTTTCAGCTTACTCTAAAGTGTTTGTGATTCTGCTCATTTTCTCACCCATGGAGGATGTTGAGTGGTAACACTTTCTGAGACCCTGGGTGTTAATTTTAAGAATGCCTCAGATGCAGTTGCATGAGTATTTATTTCAGCAGCAGCAGTTCAGGCAGGGTCCTCTGTTCCTGCCCTTGTTCTGCCCTCTGTGACCCCATTGCAAATGTTTGTACAACCATGTGAGGAGCTGGATTGCGAAATAATCCATGTTTAAAAAAAAAAATTTAAAAAAAGAGAGGGGTTTTCATGTCCTGATTTAAACCAGATTAGCTCCTAGTCTGGTTCATATAGTAACGGGACAGAGCTGTACCAGAACTGAGGGAGCAGCACAGGGCAGGAATGAGAAGGATGGATGGGGGTGCTCGCTCCAACACTGTCCTCAGAGATGCCTGAGGACCACGTGCAGGTGCTTGTGCTTATCTTGGGGATGGCAGTGCCCCAGAGCTCATGTCACCACAGGCAGTGAGGAGAATTGACAAGGGCAAGAGACTTCCCTAAGCCTGGAGACAGGCAGCACCGCAGGGAGACGAGGGAAAACGTGGAGGTGAGTGGCATACCTGAAACTTCTTGCAGCTTCCATCTCCTTTTTTAGTGCCCAGCTGTGCCTTGCTCGTACTGAACAAGGCATGCCTTTATTTTCCTCTGGGAATGGCCACATCTGGTCTCATATGCTGAGGGATGGGCATGGGGCAGATCACTGCCTGGTGAACAGGATTCAGCCTAGCCTGCTTTGGAGTCCTCTGATCTCCTGCTCTCAATCCAGGCCATGCAGGAAAAGCACTTCAGCTCTTATTGCAGGAGATCCAGGCTGTGTGCGATTTTGCCAGTGCCGGAGGTAAAGGTGCTGAATCTTGGGCCCTTCTGTGTTTAGTATCTCAAAATGCTGCTTCTTTTCATTTAAAGGGAGCAGGCCTGTGATCAGCTCCCTCTTATTCCGCTCTGGGACCCGACCTCAGGCCCTCACTTTCAAGCCGGATGCTCAGGGCAGCCGCTGGTTGCTTGTTCTGGCTCTTGGTACCATATTTTCAGCGCTCATCATTCTTCCTTAATGAGGAAAATCAACATGAAAACTTCTCTGGCAGCATCTGTGCTCTTTCATCCAGCAGGACACAGCCTGGGGCGAGGGGCCGAGCCCACAGGTAGATCCCAAGACCAAACCAGAGCGTGCTGCTGCTGCGCTTCGCGGCTTTGGCTCAAGGGGTTTTATCATCTCCTCCTGCAGGGGAGCTGAGCCCCACTGTTCCCAGGGCTGGTGGGACATGGGGCTGGCTCTGTGTGAAAAGGGCTGAGGAGCCCAGGACCTGCACCTGCAACCATCCCTCCCCAACTTCTTGTTCCATAACCATTTCCCAAATGGCTGCGTTAGGGGCTTTCAGAAATCACGGGGGTTTTCAGTTGTTATAGTAACAGACCCCCTGCTGCTGAATTGGCCCCGAGATGCCCATTTGGGCTTTTGAACAGACTAACTCAGGCTCATTAGACAAAAAAGTGAGAGAGACAGATTTGCAGATGGAAAGTTGCTTTTTAAGCATGCTGGATGATCTGTTAAGAGCTTGACTGGGGAAAGGGGCATGTTCTCTCATTATATGCCTGTTACTTTTACTCTTTTTTAATTAACACTAGGTTTAATTTTTTGTCACAAAACAGAATTCTGCAAGATCCCATTTCCTTTCTGGTGAGGCCAATAGTGAGCTACCGCTTTACAAACCAACATATTTTGTCTTGAGAAAGAAAACAGGTATTTGCCAAGCTTAAATGCGGATCAGTGGTGATTTCCAGAACTATCAGGATATTGACAAAGTTCAGAAAATAGTACTTTTAATTCTAATTATAGAGCATCAGGGCCAAAATCAATAAGCACATTCCAACCCAGGAATGTCCCATTTCAAGGAAACAGGGCTGTCTAGATTTTGCTTCAAGTTTAAACCTGAGCCATCCCATTGGTGTTAAGAGAGTGACTCCTGAATAACTTCTACCAGCTCCAACAGACTTTGCTGTTGTAAATTTGAGTCCACATGACTGAGGAATTTGTATCATCTTAAATGGGTTCTCAGAAGTCTGTAATCGCAGTATCCAGTTTCTTCTTGCCAGATATTTGAAGCCAGCTCCTTCCTGTGCCCCACATGGCCAGCCTTCATCTGAATTTCATGAATCAGTGTTCTCCTCTCCGCTGTCCTGTAAATAAAAAGCAAATACAGTTTTATAGCAGGCTGATGTATCTCCAGGTGTAAATAAGAGAGGACTCTGGGGTTTTTTATGTGATTCACCTTTTCTGAGAGGAAGATTGTTGCATCAGGTGGGGCAAGCAGGGCTGTTAGCAGGCAGGGGAAGCAAGTGCTTGGGTACACGAAAGGGGTCTGCAAGGAATATGTGATCTTCTGCCCCCATTGTGCTGCGAGTGTGAGGGGCCTTTGGCTTAAATTACAGCAAGAGGGAAATTTCAGTTGCACATTAGAAGCAGCCTCATGATAGGAAAGACAATGAAGTGGTGGTCTGTACAATTTCCATCATGTCTAGGTTTCAGACAAGGTTAAGCAGCTCCAGTGAGGGGCACCACAGGAGTCTGATCCTGCACAGGAGCTTCCAGGCCTGTTCTCCCCAGTTCTGCAGTGCCAGCTTTAAAGCACACATGGAAGCGTGAGGAAAGAGGAGGGATGGTACAGTGTGATAAATTGCCCTGTAAATCACAGGCTAGAAGCCTGCCTGTCACTCTTAAACTGTGGCATGTGGGTCAGTTGCATGAACATCTTTCTGCAGGCACTTTTATGGATGTGGCCACTGAACTCAGTGGGAGCCTAGATGTGCATCACCTTTATTTTGAAAGATAATGTCAAGCATGCAATCATGAGTCAAACATCAGGACAATACGTGCTTCGGGTGTGGAAGACTAGAATTCAAAATATCATGTTGGCGACCTTGAAAACTCCCAAACACAAAAAGTATAATTTTTATTTTTAATTTGCTATATGATGTGTCCCATAAGAGCTGAGACATTCATGCTGTACTTTGCCCACAGGCCATCCTAAGGGGGTGAAGTTTATGCAGAAGTCTTGGCAGCAAGTTGGAAAACTGCTGTTGACACCCCTCCTCCGTGCTCTGTTTAAAGGTGTGGCAGAATTTCCCCAACATTTCCAAAAATACCTTCTTCTGCACAGAGAGCAAAGGAGAACGGGCAAGGGCAGCTGAGGTCAGGCAAGGAGAGATCTGCACAGCTGCAATCAATCTTTCTGTTTTGTCTCTGTGGAACTAATTAAATGGATTAATTGCAGACATTTTTTTCTTTGGAAATGCTTTCCCCATTGCTGCTGTTATGGTGAGGTGTGGGAAAAAAAAGAGCAAGGTTTTATCTGTGCAGTTACTGGCTTAATAGTTTGCAATGCATAAGTTTGAACAAATATTTTTAAAATATCTAAGTATTCTAATTAAGCTCCATTAAGAATGGGTTTGTGAGTGCTCAGAAATAATATGCCATGAGGAGTGTGGGTTTTCTCATAACTACAGTGGTAGAGGATGCCAGGTACAACTGGCATCTCCTGCTCATCTGCTAGGTCTGTTGTAAGTTACTGTAGAGGAAACTCTTATACAGCTTTAAAATTTTTGAACTCTGACTTTTAAAGCTCTGAGATATTTTTAAAAAGAAACAAATTTCACAAATGCTTTTTGTGAAATTAGATCACTTTATGAAAAGAAGACTCTATTAAGAAAATAGATGCACTCTTTTTCTGTTCCCCTTCCCAGCTCAAAGAAACAATTTGCTTACTCATTGTCGATTGATCTGTTGTGAGGGTTTTTTTTCTAAAATATTCTTAGTATGTAAGAGTATTTGTTAAAGTGTATACAGGTATCTCTGGAGTAGATTCTCTCTCATAAACTGGTAGGTTCAGAGCTAGAGCAATGTGTCCGACAAACTGTGAATGAAATATCCTATAATACAGCTAGAGGTACCCTGAGGGAACAGTATACCTCTGCTGTGAAACTGTGAATTAACCACAGCAACCAGATAAATTATATTTTTTCTCTCTCCTTGTAACCATAAAATATAGCTATTGAAAAGCCCTATCCTGTCCTAAGTCCCATGGCAGCATTTGGACTAACATTAGCAGCAGCTATTTCACAGCAGGATGTAGTCTGAGTGTAAAATTATAGGGTAAGAATATTAAATCAATTCGGCAACCTTAGCTGCTTGGATAAATACTAGGAATCAGCAAACTAGTAAAACAATAACAAGCAGGGGTGAACTTCATTTTACTGTTCTTAAAACCTGTGCAATTTGGGGAAAAACAAGGCCTTGGAATGCACAACACGTTGTGCTGCTGTTACAAATGTTGCAAGTACATGAATTCATTCAGTTTATTGTAGAACGCTGAGTTGGTTGGTTTAAAAGAAAACAGTTCTTCTATTGCTATAAACAGCAGGCGTTTTACTCTATTGACTTACAGGTTAAAATCCATTTGATTTCCAAGTTTTAAGCTGAAACAGGCGTAGGCGGCATGCCTGGGTCTTGATTGGTGGGTTGTTTCATGTTTTGGAAACCCTGTCTTTTCCAAGGAAGAACAAAACCTTTTTGAAATGTCCTACAAATTGACATTTATATAGTAGTAGAAATAAGCCAAATTTGAATTGTAAAAATATTGTTAATGTTAAAAAAAAGTAATAGAATCAAAACGTTTCTTATTGATGACAAATGTTCTATTCCCTGAAGGTTCAAATTTTTTTTATGTTTCTGATCAAATTATCAGTTAAATGGATGGATTTCTGCACAGTGATTCACTCTCCACAGCCATTTTTTAACCACTATCAGAAAGTTTCCAGTGAGTGCTGGTAAAATTCCTCACATTTTGAAGGAACCACATCATCACTCAAAATGATGATCATTTACTCTCCAGAGTCTTAAAAGTTTCCTAAATTCCAGTGTTCATCAGTAAAAGCAACTGGTATTGCAGACATGAAGTGAATGCTGGAAAGAGGCAGTCCTCATACTTGCCTTATTATTTCAATTTGTTTTGCTGAGTTTTGTTTTGCTTTTTAATAAAAGCTTGGGGCATAAATGTACCAAAATGGTAAGTCTCAGCCCATCCATACAGCTCTTTATTTTTGGAGTATTCAGTGTGCTCTTTCAGTCAGGGAGTAAATGGGTTTGCTTTGCAGGCTCAGAAGAGCAAACTGCAAATGCTGGTTTAGTCAGTTAAGGCTGAATCTGGACTTCATCTGCAGAACCAACATTTAGACAACACAAAAAAAAATATTCTTCTGGCCTTGATATCATTACAGGCTTCATACTCGTATGAATGATCTGGTTTTCACCACTTTCCTCACTTTTAGGTAGAAACAAGCCTTTTAACTTAAAAGGGCTTTTCCTGGAACCTGTTTATTCTTCAGCAAGCTTTTCTGTAGGTCTTGCATGACGGAAGTTGAAGTCATGTTTTCTGCTAATACCTTGTGTCCCTACAACTGTACAATTGTCCTGTGTCCATGTTCTAATTTTGGGGACCTGGAGGGGAAGGGAGAGAATTATGAACAGCTTATCAAGCACCAAAGACATTTACTTGGTTTACATCTGCCAGTTATTCTGAACATGTTTATGGTATTGAGGGGTTTATAAACTTTATATTTATTAGCAGTAATTCCTTATTAGAAAAAAAATAGTAACGTTTAATAATTAAAGCACACCATTTGCATGCACAAATCACCATAGTTTCACTTGGGTGCTATTTAATACTGAATCTATCTAGACAAAGCAATCGTATCTCTGTGGAGATCAATCCTAAAGAATAAAAGAGATAAAAAGATTTTTAAAACAATTTAAGCAAAGAAAAGATTGTCTTCTTTTTCCTGCAACTATGGAAATAAAGTTTCTGCTTTCTAAAGGAAAATATAGTAATTAGGAAATTTGCAAATGGAAATTAGCCTGTGTTGGTCTTTGTCTTTATTTATATCATTAAATGCAGTCTTTAATTAGCATATATATTATTCATGTTTCAATATAATCCATTTTATAAGTCCAAGTTCAAATATAAAAATCAAAATGGGCTTGATGCACCCTATTGTTCACATGCAAAGCAGTTAACATAGATGTAAAGATACGAGGTGAATTGAAACATCCATATTTCATAAGGATGCAGTCTACGTTTTCTGAAATTATGGCTTGAACTCTTATTTTTAACTTTTTCTCATTTGCATGCATATTACTCCCTGTTTAAATGATGTGTTAATTCTATTCATTAGACTTCAGTGAATGCTTCTGACTCTCCTGATAATCAAGCACAGGTCCCTGGAAAGCAAATTATGGACTTTCATGTTGCAAAACCCATTGTAAACGTGACATTTATCACTGCAAAGCCAACTCCTGTGGAGCACTTGGCTGCAGTCAGGAGGGCAGAAGCCTTTTTCTTCTGCTTATGGTAATGACTGTCATCTGTGAATAAGGAGCTGGCACCAGGTCCCTGATGGCTCTTCAGAAATGGTTGGGCACTTCACAACTGCTCCACAGTCTTGATCGTAAAAATGCCAGTTCAGTTCTTTGAGGGAATAATTTGACCCAGGTCCGCACACAAACAGCTTCAAGAAAATGGGTGATGAGGAATTTTCTGTTCCATATAACGTGATGGTGGAGACCAGGATGGGGGGACCTGACCTAGATGGGCTCTGTAATCTCTAAGTGTATTTGTCTGTCAGAGCTGGAGCCTGCGGCTTTGGCTTTGCTGTGCTTCCAAAACATGCTTGCACTTCAAAATCTGGAAGAAGAGGGCCCTGAAAGCAAAAGCACAAAGGTGGCAGCAGCACAACAGGAGTCCTTTCTCCTTTCTCTGGTTTACTGAGCCATAGCCTGAAGTGAATGTGGAAAGAGTCTGTGGGAGGAAAAGGGGCAGTGAAATAGTATTGGAGTTAGGTGTCTGCTGTTGCATATTGATTTGCCAAGGCTGTGACAATTCGTCTCCTTAATTTTAGGTATAAAGGCATTGTTATCCCAGTGGCAAACCCGAGGTGATAATTTTGGAAGGTTTTATGTTGACGGGGTGAGCCCTTAGTGGTGCCACACAGGGAGTTGCCGTGTGTACTCTGATTAATAAAAAAATTGATGGGAAGAAGAAAGATTCATATTGGCATCTCTGTGAGGAAATGCTTGACATCTTTAACAGCCCATAAGTATAGTTTCCATCTGGTTTTTTGCAGAGCCTGGACCTTTTCAAAAGCAGTGCTGATGTGCTGCAGGGAATTAGTTGAGGTCTTTGTGATAGCAGAAGGTGAGAGTTCAGCGTGTGGTTTTGTTAGCCACAGAGTACGGAGAACAAGTTCCCTGTTGTATAGCTTAAAGGTATGGGTGGAGACTACTAGAAAGGGACCTGTTGTCCCTGCAGCTTAGTTTTATTCGAAATGCAGAGAATGAGAGCAGAAGAGATCACTGCATTTGATACGCATTCTCAGCAGCTGCTTCATCTCCCTGTGTCTGGCTGTGTAATCTCACTCTCAGGATCTTCCTGCATGAGAAACAGCTAGACACTGCTGAGCACAGGAGAAATGATCCCATTTCACCAGCCTTTGAGATAACCCAAGCTGCAGCTGGGCCCATGGGGCAATGAAAAATCTGTGTGTTAGTGAGACTGTGATTTCAGTGAGTTGCAGTGCTGTCTGTAGGGTCTGAGCTTGCACTTGGATCTTCTCTTTCCTTATCAACGCTTCCTTGTGCTGAAATTGTGCAAGGGAATCCCTGAGCTTTACACCAGCATTTTTGAAACACTTAAACTCATCTGCAGCCCTCTCCTCCTTCACTCCCTGGACAGTGAGTGTTGAGTCCAGTGGGGCTTCTGCACAGTAAAGCTGGGGCAGGCTGTGCTAATTTCCTGTGTGATGAGCACCGAAGAGGATTCTGAGGAAAAGGGACTTTAACCTTAGCCCAGGGTTAAGGTTATCCACAGTTCTCAATTTCGTGGTTTGGGTTTTGTTTGTCTTCTATAAACCTGGAAAGTAGGCAGCTCACCTCTTTGGGGAAATGAGGCAGGGGATAAGCATTCCCCTTCCATCCTCTTTCCAGAATTTTTTCCCTTGGTGCGCCAGATACAGCAACTTCTCATCCCAGAGAGAGATGTATTGGCAACCTCACTCCTTATTTTGTTCTGGTGACTGGATTAACATTAGCATGATCACTGCTCTCCACCAACCTAATTACTGAGCTTTCTGCAAAGAATGAGTTAAATACATATGGGTTGAATGCTTTCTGTTATAACTCATGTTCTGTCTTGACCTTCTTGGCTTCACGTATTTTCCCCTTTTAAAATTACTAGCTGTATCTGAGATCTTAACATCAGTGGGCCATTTTGGGAAATAAATATTAATGAGATGGCTGCTGATAGCATTGTGTGGGTAGAAACAAATGCTTTTATAATAAATGGAATTTAATATTAATTGAGTGCTTTGGAGTTAAAGCAGGATATAAAGTGACAAGCTCGTGGCACAGCAAAGTGCCCTTTGCAGGAATCCAATTAGAGGAGGGAGCAGCAAATTCTATGCAAACTCGTTATAATCACACAGGGGCAATACAAGAGTGGAGCATAATTTGGAGCCTGGGACCTGTCCCCTTGAATGTCTCATAATTTCCATGAATCAACATTTAGCTACTATGTGGTGCCAAGTTTGCATTATTCGGCTTTTTCCTGGCAGTGCTGCATCCCATTGCTCCAGTCCTCCCTCTCCGGAGGGAGACAGTATGTTTAGCAATAAAGGACACATCAGTTAATGCACTCTTCTGCTAAACGTCTGTCAGAGAAAAGCGACTCATTTGTTAGCCTGCTGAAATTACATTGCACTGAAAATCTTCTGTGATGTTCCAGGCTTTTGCCTGATCACTTGAAGCTGTTACCTTTGCCATTCCCTCAATGAGGATGATCAAGAGTTGTCCCCTTTCCAAATTGCAGTGTTTGTTCATGATTTGGAAAAATAGAAGGTTTGCTGAGATGTGTTGTAGATAAATGGCTAAGTCCTGCCTCAAGAAACCAAGTGCAGTTGTCAGATGTATCTTGGGCTATAAAGAGTGATATAAAGTGTTCATTGAGTTTGAATTGTTCAAAAATAATTTCTCTAAATATTATGTATTGTTTTCATCTGGCAGATGGAGTTGCAGAAGCTGCTATAGCAAGAGTTTGTTTGTGGCATTTCAGACAACCTGGGTATTGTGTGAAATTGGCTTAGCAAGCCTCTAAAAGGAGGGTGCAGAATGTAAAGTGAGGGTGTAGGAGTGATAGCCAGGGCAGTGCTTCCAGGCTGATAGGGAAGCGTGTGGAGAAAAAAAAAAAAACAAACAAAAAGGAGCAAGTCAATTTATCCATTCTGTCAAAATGGCTACGATCAGCCAGGAGGCAAATGAATAAACGGATCAACAAGTATTTCACACTTGTGTGTTCTCGACAGGAAATCACAGATCTGAAACCAAATGTCTGGGACAAAACTACCAGAAATAGTGGCAAAATACTCTGCTGTTTAGTCTGCATTTTGAACATTTTTAGCTCAAAAAAGTCCTTGAATTAAAGCACTAGAATAAAGCACGAACTTGTTACTACATTTCCCAGATATGAGAAGAGATAAAAATATTTGGGGTGGGTCTAACAGCAGGACCTCAGTCCCCACTGGAATCTCCGTTTGCTGCGCACGTGGATGTGTCTGGCTGGCTGTGGTGATGGCTCCTGTCTTTTCTTCTCCCAAGCTCACAGTCTGATGTCAGCCAAAGCACCACCAAAGATCACATCAGAACATGGAAATGAAATGCATGAATACAGCAGCAGGAAAATGGATGTGGATTGCTAGAGGTGCCAGAGCTGAACAGTTCACCTGGGAGCAGACATCTACTACCTTCCTCCAGGACACTGTGTCTGCCAGAGCAGCCACAGCCCTTCATGAGCTTCAAGAGAAGGGAATGCAGAGCCAAGAGCTTGTGTTTAATTACATGTCTGCTTCTGAGCAAGTGCCCCGTGCATCCAGGCACGTTTCTTCATACATTAAGAAACACGTTTTTCCCTAAGATGTGAACTGCAGTTCTTGTGGGCTTTTTTTCTCCTTTTCCCCAGTCCCACATCTAACAACACTGAAAGATTATCAAGAGCTTAATAAAAGATTGGTTTAAGCTTTAGAAGTAGTGCAAATAGAACAGTCCATAAATAGAACATATATTAAACTGTATCTGGTGTTAAGGGCTCTAATGATTAACACAGATTGACTGAATTTCTCCTGTTTTGCTTATCTGCAATGAACTTTTGTCTTGAATCAAAATGTTCTGCTCTTGTGATTAGTAGCTGTTTCTACATAGTGATTAAGACAACAGGAATGCAAGGTTTTATTTGCTTGAGTGTGTGCTTAGTGCAAAAGAGTTTGTCATGAGAATGAAACCAGTTTCTAGTTTTCTGTTTCTAATTTTTAAAATAATTTCAACTGATTTTTTAAAAGGAAAATCTCTTCTTCGTCTGTTACTTTATGATTTTTCAACTCTTGGCTCTTCTATGTAATTAGAAGCCTACTAATAGACTTTGTGGTAACTTTTCTGATATGCCTTATACTTTGAATCCTTTTTGTGTCATAAATGTGTATTTCCTTGGCACTAAAATTCAATAAGCTTTGAATGGGTTATAGGCCTGAGATTTCTAAGATGTCCTTTTCTTAATAAATATTTAGAAAAGGGAACTCTTCCTCTCTTCATTTCATGCACTGTCAGGATCATGCTTCCAGTCCCCTCTGCGTCGTGGTATAGTGGATTCTACCTCTGTTACTTGCTTATAATATTTCTAGATTTTTTCTTATGGCTTATTTGGTCTGTGGAGATGGTAGTTTAAAACATACATTGTTTTTGTTTCCTGTGCTTCTTTATTATGCCTGTGTATGCTTGTACTAGTTTGAAAGCAAACCAGTGAGAGATTCCAAGTCAGAACTACAATTTAATAGGAAAATTAAAATAAAGGCAGAAAACACTGGCTTAACCTGACTGAGTCAGGACACAACCTGACACACTGTCAGTCAGGGTGATGGTAGCAGTCTGATTAAATGGTGGCTGCAGTCCTGAGGGAGTGACTGATATGGTTCTGTTGAAGCAGTGATCCTGTAGAAGGGTCTGGTCTTCCTCTGAATTTCCAGTGGTGGTTATGTAGCTCTTGTCCCCTGGGATTGCAGTAGGTAAGGCAGCTCGTGGTGTTCCAAACCTCAGATTATATCCAGGTAGGAATGCTCGGTTCCTCCCCCTGGGCGGAGCATCTCACAATGGGTGATGGAATTTCGTGAGTCATGCAGTGAAGCCTTGATGGCTCATTAGCAGAAGATATCCTTCAGAGGGAGTTATCAGGGATGAGTCATGGAGGAGATAAACAACACTGCCCCACCTGGTTTTAACAGCTTATGGAGATGGTGATAGAATGCATACTTTTGATTACATCTTACATTGTAACCTAAGACAATGCTTAATGCTGCTGTCTGATTTTTTGGTATCGATAAGATTTTTCTTGTAGTTTAATTATCTGGAGATTTGTTTATGTGGTTTCTGTTGATGATGCTATTTATTTTGTAGAGACATTCTCACAGAAAATACAGTAGTTTAAGACAGATGCTACTGGAAGGGTCCTGCTGATGCGGGGACTTTTCATTGTGATACATTAATTGACATGGGTTTGCAGTGGCTGGAGAACAGAGCACAGTGGAGATGTTCACACCACAGTGGCTGCCTGATTTAACCAGAAACCACTTCAGCAAATGCTACTGTGCAGCACAGCTCTGTTAGTGTAGAGCTGTGCCCAAGGTAGGAAGCCCAGCAGCCAAGGAGTGCTGGAGCTGTCCAAGCTCTCAGTACCTGCGTGTCTCCCTGGCATTGGAGAGAGGTCCCTGGGTCTCACTTGGGTGTCTCTCCAGAGTGAGGTAGGGATGTGTTCCTCATACTGCAGCACAGTGCACAGCATGGTAATTCTCAGTGGTCTGGTTCAGTGGCTGGCAGTGTATTGCCCCGATATTTGTGTTTCCTTGTCACATTTGTTAACCTTTGATTGCAAGAAACTCATTAAAGCAATTCCTCAGGCACGCACTCCAGGCTTCCCCAGGGCTCTCGAGTCAGGCTCCGATTAGCATCAGCGACTGCAAGAAGCAAATCTCCAAATGGGTTGATTGATAGCGAGATTAATGATCCTCAAGATTTCTGTCCAGGTTTATTATTGGGAGGCTTACAAATCTTTGCTTTCAGGGAGATGGGTGGGGAGGAAGGACCAGCTGGCTGCGACCCAGTCTGTCTATATTAGCATGATGAGGTGATGGACGTAGCCCTGTTAGAGCACCAGCACTAAGTAGTGTATTTTCAGTGTTCCTATTATCTATCAGGTACTAAATGATTTGCTGCTCTGCTCTTGGTGCCAGCTGCTCTTTTCTTTTCCTTTGTGCTGTGCTTCCGAAGGTGTAATGCCATTTCTAATTGTGTTTTAAACAGAGTTAACAGAGAGACCATCAAATTTTTTAAGTAGCTGTTTCTTGTTGAAGTGGCCAGTGAAAAAAGCCCACCCTCCAAATACTCAGTGATTAAGAGAGAAAGTAAATAATCACTCTTTTAATATTTATCTTGGCCCCAAAAAAGCTAAACATTAATTATGTCCAGCAGTGTTGGGAATTCTTCCTAGTTCTCCCATGCAGCTTTAGTCCAGGTGCACATGGACACATGTGTTGAGAAAGATGAAGCTTTCCACTGAGTATTTCATTACATTTAACAAACTGGCATTTCTACCTGAAGATGGGCAGGGACATCAAAACTGAGGAACAAGCTGTGCTTAAATTTTTACGAGACTTTTGTGTTAGATCCCAGGCTGAGCCTTGGGATACCTAAAATATCTGTCAATTGAATGTCCTGATGTCCCATTTGGAGGAAGAAAAGGATATTTTTTGTAAAGGCAATAGCAGAGCTCTTCTATTTACAGAGTAATTAGGTGGGAGTAATTAGGGACATTTATGTGAATATTCCTCTCTGTTTCTGTTGTCCTCTCCTAGGTTGGATCATCTCTGTTTTGGTTTTCTTATAACACTGTGTCCAAGCCAGAGGAATTACACTTTTTATTTAAAATTACCTGCCTTTTAACCTCCCAGTGTGTGACTGTGTTTTTATTCATTCTTTTCCTCAGATTCATCATCCCAAAGGGAATTCATGTCCTGAAATGATAATATCAAGTATGCCAAATTTTGGGATCTTGGAGGTGCTCCTAAAAGCTCCTCTCTAGTAAGCTGCAATCTTCATTGATTGCTGTGGCTCTTGTGATTATGGAACAGCTCTTCACTTGCTTAAATCCAGTTTTCTTTTGTGAGAAAGTTTTAAGGCTCCTTTTTAATATTACATGATGTTTTGGGCATTGGAAGTACACATTTTATAGGAAGTGCCTGAGGTATTATTTGATTGGAAAAGGCATGTCTTTGTTTTCCTCTGAAATTTTCTAGCCTTTGTTATGAATGTTGCATTACATAAATAGTTGGCTCAGGGAGAAGAAAATGAATATGGTCAGGCCTTCCTTTGGTTTTTAAAGCTGTGCCTAATTTTAAACCATTTTAAGATACCATCTAGAGGTATGTCTGCCCTGTTTTTGCCTGAAGACATTAAAGTTCTGAGTGGTAATACATATAACCAAGGACCTTGTTGTCTTGCAGTAGAAAATACTGATGAGTAAACCCATTCAGTCATCTGTAAAATTGCTGAGTGTATCCAAGGCAGCTGTTGTGGGTATTGATTAAAGCAGGAGCGGAAGGCCTGGTGCCTCTGGGCCTGTCAGAGGTCACCAGGAGAGTAATTAGCTACCAAGTGTCACAGGGCCAAGTGTCATCACAAGTAAGGTTTCACCATTGCCTTCGCTGCTCTCCAGGGATGATGGGACAAGGAAGCGTGGAAAACGTTTGTGCTGAGTTAAACCAAGACTTATCCACATGATTTGCAATTAAAGAGCTTTCTAAGTGCATTTCTGCACTGGCCACCTGGGTGCTCTCCCGTCGCACAGCTGATGAAGGGGGAGGACATGAAGGCAGCCCATCTGGGGGTGTTGTCATTTCTTAACTGTTTAATTATTTGAATACTCTTCTAAAAATCATTATGTCTCATATAATACCTGAGTTCAATACTGTATGTGATATAAATGGGTGTCTGGGCTCTGGTGCAGAATAGGATCTCAGAGGACTGGGAGAAGAGGATTTTTAATTTTGTGGAGAGCTGTGTAGTCAGCTGGCAAATTTGGGCCATAAATATTAAATTAGCTGTCGTTTTGTGTCAGAAATCCCTAGTCTTGTTTGCAGATTAGTTTTTCAACTGGACAATTTTACTAGTGGTGCGTTCTTCAGCACAAATACTGTCTCGAAGTTTTGTCCACCTTCTTTTTTTTCTTTCCATCTGCCCTTTCCCAACCTTTTTCCTGTCTTTATTTCCCTATGATACAGCAGAATACTGTGGTTGGACAGGTGATTAGCATTTGGAGCCTTTTGTGGATCTGTGGGTGAACTCCCTAATGTGAAAAAGCATTTCTCCTTGCCCAGAGGAAGTCCTCTGAAAGAGACAGTCTACTTTTCACTGTTCTGTCTAGGATAACATCCAAGGGCTTGGTATGCCATGCACTTCTGAAACCTACCCTTGTACCATCCAGACCTCTCCAGGTACCATATCTGTGTGATGCTTAACACTGCTCAAGAATATTTCAGGCAGAAATTGCTTTGTGGGGAGAAGGCAAATGGTCTTCAGGAGGGAACTGCTGGAAAATCAGCATTATTGTAGGGAAATTTTCCTCCTTTATCAGCTTTCCTTTGTTCTCCTGGTTTTTATACATTCCTGCTTTGTACATCCTCCAGCAGCTCCACTTCGGTCAGCATTCAGTGCCTTACTGCTCCAGCATGGCACAGGTTCTTTTATAACTTGGCTTTTGAATTCTGGTCATTAAGTGTTAAGACCTGTGAAGGAACATAAATGTAGAAAATTAGGGCAATATAAGACATTTTCTGGCCAAAAAAGAGTAAATGTAGATGCCTCTCTGATACACTGAATGTAATATCACTGCTCCATGCTGGTCACTTATTCATATTCATAAGATCAGCTTTTTTCATGTGGTTTTCTCTCCTCCTTTTCTTCTTAACGCTTGAGTCAGTTTTATTGCTCATAAAAATCAGTGACTGATGACCCCAGCTAGAGCAGTGCAGACTGCAGACAGCTGTTGTCCAGGCTCCCATCCACTGCTCTGCTGGTGACATGGTCATGATTTGCAGCGCTTCTGTTGTTCTGAAGTCTGTGCTCTTTTCTGAGGAGTCATTGCCAATTCTGACAGTGACAAATGCTTGCCAAGGAATAGTGAAGCTAGTTTAAAGTGCAGAGCCATGTGTTACTAGTACACTTGACTGCATACATACTCTGGTTTTGGTGCCAGCAGAAACCAATCTTAATTGTGTCTCCTGAAAAACATGCAAAACAGTTCAACGGGAATCTGAAGCAGCTTTTCTTCTATTGAAAGTGAGAATGAATGTACAGAGGTAGTGAAAGGGGATCGTTTCCTGTCTTTGCATCCTTGTTTGGGAGTTAGTTGCAGACACCCCCGTGATGGAGGAGCATGGGGAATGAATGCCTGTATCCAGGTTGCATTTGGTAAAGACTAAGCCATGTCCTGTGCAGCCTGGTTTAGAGGTCCCTTACAGATCCTGGTCTGACTCTTATTCCATCTTTCCTGTTCTTCCCACCAGCTAAAAACTGTGTGTAAAAGTAGGATGGCTGCAGGGACTATTGGCCTCTTTGTTAACAAATGTATATTCTGCAGAGGTTCTGTCTGTGGGAGGCTGTTTCTGGAGGAAGGGTGCCTCAAGGACGAGGTTTGCCCTGCTCTGACAGTAGTGAATAGGCCTGCAGGACTCTTTCAAGGCATCTGCCCCCGAATTGGTCATGCTTTAGCAGGTAATGACCCAGGAAGAGAGCCTAGATCTCCTAGATGCTAGTACAGAAATAAAATAATAAAATCTGGCTGGCCTTGGAGAGGGAATACACACTGCTCCAGCCAACATCAACATCTGGAAGAAGGACAAGTGAACAAGGAGCAATGAATGTGCTGGTTGCTTCAGCATGAGGCAGGGCACGGCTCTTGGGTGTCCCCAGAATGTGAAACATTCCCCTTTGGTTTTTCCTGTGTTCAGCCACTGCCCTGGTGGTTCCAGCCAGCCACTGCAGAGGCAATTGCTTGTCCCTCACCATAATCCTGGCTCGTCCTCTCCCTGCCCTGGCTGCTGCAGAGCACACAGATCCCGCCTGTCATCACAGATCAGGGGATGCTGCCTGTGCTAGATCTGGTATGGAGAAGTAAAGGCCAGGCAGTGCCCTGGGAGCAATTCCCAGCCTTCCCATTGTCTGTGGCCGAGCTGTGTTTGTATTGGAGGCAGTATTAACACTGAGGCACTACCTTCTACAGGAAAATAAAATACATCCATACTTTCAGGCCATTATGTGAGCTAGCTCTCCCTCTTGCTTTTAGAGGAGTATAAAGGAGAAGCTGCTTGAGCTTCAGTAACTAATAACCAAGGAAACCTGTTTGGAGTGTCAAAATCTCACAAGGCATCTCTTCTTATACAGAAATTAATCTGGTATTTTGCTCAGCAGAGATGGAACAAGCATTTAACCCAGCTAATCAGGACAATCTCTTGGCATATTTTTATGCTTTCATCTTAGTAATGAGGTGCTGCTGCTCTGGACTTTGCATCCTATTAGTTTGCTTTAGTAACTCACAGCCAGTATCTCTGCAAAAAGGTTCTGGGCAGGGGGATGCCCTCCCTCACATTGTCTTTGCATTCCAGACCCTGCCTCCGCTGCTTCTCTGGGGAGATGCTAATCTTGCAGTGTTTTACTTCTGCATTTGGGTCCATATGTGACAACTGTGTGTCTGATCACCACAATCTCACACAGTTATTGTACCCCAGGGAAAGAGAGCCACAAAAACATATGGGGCTAGAGAAAATGGTGTGCTTCACTGCTCACGGGCAAATTTCAGAGACAACAGACTCTTTGGTATTTCACAGAAAAGATACGGCTCCCCAGAATCTTTTGGAAGTGAAATCAAGGTTGTGATCTGTTTTCCCTCAACCAGTGCTGCTGAAATACAATAATTATTCTAAAATTAGTGTTTCAGTTGTTAAGATTTTCATACTCGTTTATGCCATGGGAAATTCCAGTTGTGCATTCACAATAGGCTGCTTCTATTAGGAAAAAAGGCCTGTTATTTTTTTCTGCTGACAGTGTTGGTTTCCTGAGCAAATGGGCACAGATATGCGAACACCTGCCCATGTATACACACTGGGGTTAAAAGTTACAGACTGAAGTGCTCGTGTGAAAATAGGTGTAGATTTGCACCTTGTCTGGCCCTGCATCCATTCCCTGCTCTCCTCTCTCCGGTGGCTCGAAACAAGCAATTTCCTGCTCTCATCCTTTTCCTTTATCCAGCCCTCCCCATGTCCACGCTCAGATTTACTGCAGCCTCTTGTAGCCTTAGCAACTGCTGCCACTTAAGGTTTGTATCTGGAGGAAAAGGTAATGGGGAGGGGAAATGCCAAGGGATAGAAAGGAGCATCCTAAACTGCGGGAGGAGGCACATACTGAATTGTCTGAAATGCCTCTCAGTAGCCTTGATGGCAGCTATCAGTATTTATTACTACAAGCCAGACATGAGTTTCCAGAAGGCTCTACTTGGGGCCAGGTGTTTCCTTACTCAGGAAAAATGGACATTATCCAAAATGGAGTCATCTGCCTGGCACCCCAAGATGTGTTCCCTCCTGGAGCTGCACAGAGGAAAGATGCCAGAGTGAGGAATAGATCCAGTAAGCAGAACTTGCTGGAAAATTCATCCAGCAAATTGGTTAAACCCATAAAAGATCTTTTAAAGATCTGAGACACAGAAGGGGTCACTGGGACAGGGATGCAATGGCCTGTGTGCAGTAAGCTCAGCTGTCGAGGCTAAACTTAGAATATTTATAGCTGTTATGAGCAAGTGGAAAAAAAATCGTTTGAGAGACATGTCTTCACCTAATGTACCAGTATCCAGTCTGTAAAGTAATGAAAGTGCTGCGTTACATATTAACATTAGACATGAGTGTGGTGTTTGTGACTTGAGAAAAGCTTTAGTCAAAGTCTGTGGTGTCTGCCTTTGCAAAACAGCTGCAGAAAGTCTTCCAGGACTAAAATGCAGAATTTTTAATTACATTAATGATTGTAGCAAACTTTCCTATGTGAAATATTCATTTAATACATTGTTAATCCAACACTGTGCTCAGCAGAGTTGCACTGGGCTGAGTATTCAGCTATTGCTATTATGGGCCTTAAAATATTGCACAGTGTGATTATCTGACACATTTACATGTTTTGAGGCTATTAAGAAAAAGCCATCTTATGACTGTGTATAAAAACCATAATACCAGCCTCTTGGAGCCTCTCAGAGTATAAAATAACAAATTAACAAAAAATAATTGCTTTTCTTCAATATCATCAGCTTAAAAAAATCCTGTAAATCCCTGTATAAAGGTCTGTCTTTTCATCAAACACCTTTTTAAGGCCTTCATTACCAGGAGAAGCCATTCAAGGATTTCCGTAGTATTGACTCAAGGGAAAGAGCCCCAAATACATCAAAATCAGGAACATTTTGCCTGTTTCATATTCATAGTTTTTTCTTTATGTGTGACTGATTTATTCTGCTGCATGCCCCCAGGGTGTGCATTGTCCAAAATAAAGGCTGCCAAAAAAAAAAAAAAGAGAACAGGGAGCAAGTGGTGAGGCAGGGGGAGTTCAACCCATGTTTTTAAATGCTGTGAGACTACTGCACATCTTGCATCCTCACGTGTGAATTCACCTTATGGTGTTTCTTATCAAAAGCATACTCACTAAATATATAACTTCAGCAGAATGCAAGCCACCATGCCTGAAAATAGAAAGCTGCTCCCAGACAGTGACTCCATGCTGTGAAATCCGCTCTCTCCTGCTCTTGTATTGTCTTAAGTTGTACTTGTGCTGCCATAGCCTGTGCTTGCATTACAAAGCACTGTGCCTGCGTGTTAGAAAGTACAGATGCGTGGAAAGCAAGCACCTGTGACAATTTTAGATCCTGGTTTCACCTAAGAGAGTGGTTTGGTTTTCAGTGACTTTTTTCCTCCCTGGCGTGTGTGGGTATTGGAAACAAAGGGAGCACAAATCTTTGCTCTGACGATGGGCTCTGCATGGAGAGCACAATGCCCGAGTTGCGGAGCAGCAAACTGCAGAGCAGCAAACTGCAGGAACTGCAAGGCAGCAGCTTGGAAGCCACATGTGCAAATACGTTTGAGCAAGGGAACCTGCAGCTTGAGAAAGGCACAGCTCACCAGGCCCCCACAAACTTTGCCCAGGTGTTGAGGAGCAGTTGAAGGGTGACAGTGAGGGGGATCTTTCTGCACTGGGGAGCTATTGTTTAGCGCCTCGACAGATGAGAGCAGACCCTTCTCCTGCCACAATAGCTGCTCACACCAAGCAAGACTCATTAAATATTCAGTTCCAGCCTCAAGCAGCTCATTAAGTCAGCAATGAGCAGTGACGCTGGCGTTGGAAAACCCTGCCTCAGTTAACATCACCATGCAGAGTCTCCCTGGATCTCTTGATGTTATTCTGCTCAGTACCTTTTCTGTGATGACCAGCTTGTGCTCTCTGCTTTGCATTAAATACAGGTAAAAAGGAGTCAGGTGGATTTAAGTTCTGCTCTTCATTGTAGGCCTTTTTAGAGAGGAGTCCTGGGGCCCAAGGGAAGTGTCTATTGGATTTTTCTCTACCAGCGTATGTGATACAAGTTTGCAGGAGGAGGATGGGATGAAGGTTATATGGCATTAGTGTTAAAAAGCAAACAAACAAAAAAACCTAATATTTGAAGGATAACTTTCGTAGCAGAACATCATGATATGCAGCAGTTACAGATGCTGTCATTGTTACACAGCAGAAACTTTTACAGTAAGTGTATTTTCCCTGGAAATGGAGTGTCCTAGGTGGATTTGGGCTTGGATTGTATGCTGAATGTGTTTCTTGTATGCAGAGTTTCTTTCTGAATGATGTATTTGAAACCTGTTTTGCAGCCACTAACTTTTATGATTATAATTTCATATTCAATAGTACTTAGCAATAATATATAGAGGCATTTATGATGGGTGGATGTCAAATGTCAGTGAATTAGAACACACCAGAATCTGGAATTAGGATTGTAATTGTAGAAAACAAACATACGTTTTTGTGCATCGATGTTTTAAAATTGCAACATCTGAAAGTATGGAACAGAAATGGAGAAACAGAACATGTGCAAAAGTTTTTTCAGAGAGCAGTTTTTCACACCCTGAATCTATTTTTTTCTTTTTTCTTTAACAGAAAGTGTTTTCAGACTGCTCATTTCTATGTGGAGGACAGCAGCTCCCCCCGTGTGGTCCCCAATGAAAGTATTCCCATTATACCTATTCCAGGTAAGACGGGCTTAATCTCCTGTGTTTGTACTACTTGGAGTCTGGTTTAATTACATAAAGAAGAGAAGGTTATGCTTGTGATAAATCATGAGGTTTTGGTAGAAATTTGTTGTATTGGTGCTGCTTCATTTAATTTAATGTGCTTTGTAATGGGGCTCCGAGTGCCAATGCTGTATTTTTCCGTAGGCACCTCTCCCACTTTGTTTTAATAGAAATTTCAGAATAACCTTTGCAAAATGTCAAAAACATGAGTAACAAGTCTTGAAAACACTGAGACATTGCATCCAGGGTGAAACCAGCTGCTCTGTCAGGGCAGGTTGCAGAGGAGGGGTATTCAGCTCCACTGCTCTCTCGAGACTGGGGGCCTTGCCCCCACTTTTACCGTGTGTAGAGGTGGAGTCTGGGGCTCTCAGGAAGGACAGTGAGACACAGGGATAAGCAAACAATCTCAAAGTAAAGTCCAAAGCCATCTGTTAATTTGGAATTAATAAAATTACCAAAGGTCAAATTCTCCTCTCAGCTATACTGAGAGTCATGCTAGAAGCAGAGTATCGTGCTATTCTCTCTTCATGAGGCATTTCCCCCAGGAATTATTAAGTGCAGAATGCAGCTGCCTTGAAGCTGTGATGACAGAGAGCAGCTTGGTGTTACCCTGGCCTTTTCAGGCGCTGCCCTGTTTGATGATGGTCAGTCTCACAGGCAGAATTAAGATACCAAAAATGTTACATTGACCTCAGTCTGTCAAAGTCTTGTACTTGTTTCTGAAGGTGTTTTAAGTTTCCTTGTAATTTTCTGTATTTGCATCATTGATCTGGGATTCAATCTGTAGCTAATTAGGCTCATTTTACCAAAAAACATTCAGAGCCTTTTCTGAGACACTGACGAAATTTGCTTCCTAGCAAAGTGAAAGAGTCCAGTTATATTTTCCTTGATTTTATTCAGTAGACATGTGTGACTTATTTCTAGAAAGAGTCTTTCAAAGTACCCATGGGAACTAGTAGAAAAGGTCAGCTATTACATTCCTGCAGAAAGTGTTAGGCAGTTTGCCTTGCAGTCTGATGCTGTACCACTGAAAATAAAGAAAACGTGCTATTGTCCCCTCTCCTTTCTGTTGGAGACTAAAATGCATGTCCTGGCCACCTCACATCCTTAGCAAGAAGTCAGCCTTCTCCTTTAGGGTAAAGGAGGTGACAGGTTTTAATCTTAGACCACCCGTGATTAGTTTTCACGGAAGTACTTAAATAGCTGGAGAGCTCCATTCTTCCTACCCTGAAACCAAGAGGAACAAATGCCTGCTGGGGCTGCTTGTGGCAGTCAGCTCAGTGGTCCCACCATGCCTGCTCTCGTGTGGTACCTCCCTGGAGCCTGTGGGGAAGGGGAGGCTGGGCTAAGCTGGACTCTGGCACAGCACTGTCAAAACCCAGGGGATTATGTCTACAGGGCACTGGGAGGAAACAAATTCTCCTTTCAGACAGAAACCTCTTTGGCCAATGTGTAGTATTTTTACTGCAATTGAGACAATTTTTTTCTTAGATAAAAGAAACCAGCAGAAAGCTCCATCTTCTCATGCTGCAGGGTGTGCTGTTGAGACAGCAGTTCTTCCCTGTTGCACAGAGATGTTTTGATGGTCAGTCCATTAAGATTGGAGTGCATTCCTATGAATTGTAGTGTGGGCTGAAGAAGTTCCATTAAAACCATGCAGGCAGCAGGTACTGTCAGGGCAGCATGTGCACCAGTGCTGCTCCTCCAGCAGCCATTCTGGCACACAGCAGGAAGTGGCTGGGAACAGAACATTGTCTTTTGGGGACATTTCCCATGGCTAGAGTAAGCCAGGCTGTGAGACCACAGCAGCTTTGTGAGGAACACGATGCTACTGTCACTGCAGTGCTCGCTGTGGTCTGCTCAGGCTCAGTAATGCTGAGAAAGAGCTGCTCACCCCTGATAAGGGGCACTGCCCCGAGCAAATGCTGCAGGACACCTCGAGCAGCTTTGTAGTTAAAAATCTGCAAGGATTGCTCGTGAGCCTTAAGGCACATCAAGAACTGTGCCTTAGAAAGAGGTTTAGTCTAGTTGGTTGCAAAAGTGAATCCAACCCTTGAATTCCCAATCTAATGACAACATTTTTGTGGATATAATGGACATATAGAGACACCTGCATACAGACATCCAAATGGAGGGGCCTTAATCTGAAGCTGAATCATGCCCAGAAAATCTTAAAAGAGAACGAACCGGTGAATTTGAAGACCTTGACACTGGCATTAAAGCTATTTAGGGCACCAAAAGCCAAATCACCCTCTGTAAGTGCCTCACTCTGTGTGTTTTACCTATTACCTGTACAGGGATAATAGTTAATACATGGATACTTTCAGCCATAATGAGGCTCAAGTTAGTAGAGAAAAAATCCAGCTATGCTGGCTTTTTCCAAATATGGGAGATACTGCCTTGAAAGATCTTGAAGCTCTCCAAGGCATTTTCCTTGTTTGGAGCTGTAGAAGTGGGCTGTTTTCCCCCATATACCTGTTGCTAGATGACAGTCTTCCCTGACGTCAGCTGCTGCTCCCACATAGACAGCCCACTGAAATGCCTTAAGAACATGAAATGACAAAATTCTCCTTTGAACTGATGGCAACTGATGAAATGATAAGCCTCTGAACTTTTCCTCTGGAAGTTGCCGCAGGGTGTGAGAAAGTCTTACTTGCCATGTTGATACTAGAAGCAAAATGTAAGTGGCATTTTCACAGAAACAAGTTTTCTAAAGTAACCTTGTTAGATTGTGAAACCCCATCTTTACAAGAGGAATTTGACTAGATCCCTGTGGGGCTGTGCCTCTACCTCCTACAGTTCAGTGGACCAACTTCCACTCTTGGTTAAGAGCAAGCAGCCACACTGATGGCAATTTAGAGCAGCATGGCTGAAGATGTTCAGCGGGTTTGCCAAGACCCATCTCAGGACACAGTGAGCTTCTGGGCAGAGGGAACTGGGTGTTCTGGGTTGGCTGGTCCTGGCCCAGGTGTGGGGTGGCTCTGCCATGTGTCTGGGAGCGAGGCACAGTGAGGTCCTGACACAGCTTGAGGTTCCAGAAGAGCACTAGTGTTTCTGTGTGCCACTGCTCTGCTCCATGACGTGTTTGCACCATCAGAGGTAGCGTTTGTGTTTATTTCTGCACAATGTCCTGCTCTTGTTTATGCAAACCCTCTGTTTTCTCAGGTCTGTGAGCTCTCAATCAGACTGCCAGCTACCTGCTATAGGCACACAGTGCAACTTTTGAGGTGTGAAATCTAAAAAATCTTCTTGCAGAGGAATCATTTTATCCGTCTTCTATTTCACTTCCCTTGGCTACATCCTTAATTATTGTGCAGGAAGCCACATCACCCATAGGTGTGTGCCTGTCTGTGCGAATTCTCTCTGAGATCCAAACCGTTATCACTATTCATAATTATCTGCACTGCTTGATCTAGAGAAACACAGGACAAAGGAGTTATCATTATCTGAGTCACCCACTGGATATTACATCTGAGGTATAAATCTCAACTCGCATAAACCTAGCAGTTACACATCTGTAATCAATGGCAGATTTCTGAAAACTCCATTCTGCCCAACAAAATTATTTCTCTGTATCTTCTCTCTTTGCCTCCACGCTCAGGTAATTTTGGCCACATACACATCGTCTTTGCCTGGATCTCTTCTCTAAAACATTTGCTCTTGGCAAGATCTCGCTCAGCAAAGCTGCTCCTCCTTCTGTTTGTTTGGTCTTCTCTATTGCTGGGTCAGTATCTGACTGACTTTCTGGATCTTTATGGACTTGATCCTTTTCAGCAGAGTTGGGAAAGTAACAATAACAGCAGCATCAGAGCTGCAGACCTGTGTGTTTTGCAACCATGAAGCTGAAATGCATCCCTTAGCAGTTCTCCTTTCTTCTCATAGCAAGACCTGCTCCCCGACAGCAGTGCAGAAGTGCACCTCTGTGTAACTTAGATGATATCAAACAGTGACATGAATAAAAATTCCACTTCTACTCCCCTCCTCTCCTTTGTGTCAGAGTTTTCCTGCTCTTGGGTGGAGCGTTGTGCTGGATCTTGCTGTGACTTTACTGGTTCCTTGCCCAGCCCATGGGCACAATGGATGCTGTGGCACTGATGTCAGTAGGACTTGAGGTGACATCGGTACAGAAGTACTTGAGGCTTGACCTGATGGGAAAGCTCAAAACTCTGTGTAGTTTTGACCACAGTCCAGAGAAGCACAGATCATAAAGAACAAAACAGCTGGCCAATGCAGCTGATTAATTTATCATATTTTCCAGAAGTATTTCACATCTTATATTTTCAGTATGAGTTAAATTTCTCAGAGGTGATGCCAATCATTTCAGCTGTGTCTAAACTGCAAGACTTAAGAAACATTTCCCAGTTGTCAGATCACGGTATATTCAGTTTTAGCTTTAAATGACAGTAAATTAATTTTTTAACTAGTCATGGAGTTTATTAATAATGTATTTTAAAAAACTAGTGGCGGAATCTGATGGAGAAACACTCATGGTTCTTCAAGAATGCCTCAGTATGGGTGTACAAGTCCAGGAAATAGAGGAATAGCAATGAAAAGGTGCTTTGACCACCTCACACCCACCAGGGTGTGAAGGCCAGGGCACCCATGACCCTCTTTTATTTCCCTCTGTCTCCTCATGGTTACAGGGAGTCCCGTAATGAGTTCATCTTATTAATTCTTAGCTCTTCAATAACTTGAATAGTGCCTTGAACCTTTCCTGACAAATGTCAGTGGTCAGACTTAATGTGTTTTTTACGGGCTCAGCTGCTGTGTTCTGGTAGCATCCACAACTGTTTCTATTAAGAGACAGTAATGAGTATCTCATTTGACAAGGAAACTGCAGGTTCCCAACACAGGCTTGGCATCTCACTGTGTTCTGCTAAGGTGTGGCTGTCTCAAGTTGCATCCCCAGAGCTAAAGAGCAGAGCCCAGGATGCCTCTGTGGCCGTGACAGTGACAGAGCACTGAGCACAGTGAGCCTTGTGAGGTACAGGAACTGCGCTAACTGCAGCCGAGGGCTTCTTTCTCAAGGGCATGAAGCTCTTCACTGAGCACAGAGGTAGTGCTCTTCAGCTGTTTAAGACTTTATTTCTGCTCTCTGCTCCCTGTGGATTTATGTTCCAGCACCATATTGTGAATTGTATCTATCTTCAGCTTCAATTAAATTCATGAACGCAATATAGCAAACACAGCCATCCTCTGAAGCCAAGAAAATATCAAGGTATTTTAGGGAACATCCACCTTCCTTTTACTCTGGTACCAGCCCTGCTCCTGCAGTAGTACACTGAAGAATTTATGGTATGATATCTAGTTGTGGTACTTCTAGGGGAGGCTTCAGGAGTTGGCTACAGCACAAAAGAATGTGTTTTTATGGTGGCCATGTGAAATGCAGATAGATCCTTTTCTGAGAGCTGTCAGACTCGGAGGCAGAGCCCTGGCGTTGGATCTTCATGTGCTTAGATGTAAGGCTTGTGTGTAACTGATGGCAGGACTGGGACCTGAGGATGGAAATGTGTGAGATTAAAATTGTGTTCCTTAGCTGGCACTACCAAATAAGATCATGTTTAATGTCTGGGCCAAGGGAAAATTCACATTATTTCATTCTCTTGGACTGAAATGGCTTTTTGCTTAAAGGGAAGAAGTGTATTGCTATTACATTTATAATTAATGATAACCTAATCTTTGTACAAGCAGATTTAAACTGAGCTCTTATTTTGACACGTATAAAATTTTATCATTAACATCTTTATATTCCTGACTGACACATGGCTAATAGCATTGCAGTAGATGAAGTCTTGAAGCAAAAGAGATGAATGTAGCTACAGAATTACACAGGTGGTTTTTCACATTCTGCTTCTTCATGTGTCTCCCCTTTATCAGAAACCTGCCCTTGTGTTCATTTGAGTTGATTATAACAAATAGATAGCAATTATCTTGCTGAAAGGGCTCCGGTTTTTCTTTCAGCATGCCCATCTTTCCAGGACTCTCAAATATGTTCAAAGCGTTTTCTATGCCTTTTCACTTTGAAAAGTGTTTTTTTATTAGAAATAGTACTTCATAAACACATGATTACAAAAAAGTGAGCATTAATGAGGAATAGTGCCCCCAGTAATCAACTCTTAATGATTTCTTATTCATCTTAATTCATTTTAATTTATGATTTGTCTTAATTATTGAGGTCAGTGACTTCAGGAGGATGCCACCCTTAAGAGATCTTCAGCAGGTATTTTAATGTCCTAGAATGAAACCAATTGCATAGTCTTTATGGAGATATGATCTCCACAGAAGGCAGACACCTTCTCAATACTAAAGTCTTTTAATGACTTTGTTTTATTATAAATTAATTGATACTAATGTTATACCAATAAAACTGTTCTTATATTTCTGGCAATTTTTTAATACTGCAAGTAAATGCAATCAGTCAGAAAGATTAATTATTCCAATTGACATACAATGGCTTCAGTTGCATTCTTATTTTAAATAGTTATGCAAGGAAAGCCAGTATACTGCAGAATTAAAGACTCTGACAATATAAATGTGTATAATTCAACTGCATTAAATCTAAAATGGTTTGAAGAAAGCTGGGCACCGCCCTGTTTTACGTGTGGAGTTACTCGTAGAGTGCAGTATTTGCATGACTTAGGGCAGGAGCTGGCTCTGTCTGTCTGCTCAGACATTTCAAATTCAATCTGTGCCAAAATTTGAGCAGCATGTGAAGTTTTGGGCCCTTCTAAGCATGTGCACTTTGGAGTGGACGCTCAGTCTGCAGGTTTATGTAGTTTTGTCTAAGCTTTTCTCTAGAGGTGGACACTTGAATTGATGGGAATTTTTAATAACCTCTGCTGGGGCAGAATTTTGCCCAAGGGTGTGCTATTCATCCTTGCAGTATTCTCTATGATCAGCCACTCTTGTAGAGACAGAATATCATACTCCACATGGTTATTACTCCTGCTGCCATAGCTCTGCAGCCTTCACTCTGGTATGTATTGTAGCTTATGCAGTGGCTGTTGGATTCCGTTTTAAGTGAAATGCATCCTAAATATTGATGCCAGGTATTCCAGCTGCTTGCAGAATTTTTCCATCCCTCTTTGTAAAAAGTAAAAAACCCATGAAACTTCGCTGAATGTGGTTAACAATAAATAAATACCTTTTTAAAAATCCTGTGATTACATTCAGTGTTCTTTCCAGAAATGGAGAGTAAGAGATGAAAGATGAAAAAACATCCCAGGGGAGTTGAGTGTTGCTGCGAACAGAAAAGTGCTTGTTTGCTATGGATATGGGAAGGCATTTTTCAGATATGTTATTTTTCATTGAGTTAAGAGGTCAAATCCAGTCCTGTTACAATCCTACTGGTAGATATTTTGGGAAGACGTTTTTGCAGAAAATGAGAACTGCTAGGATACACTGTTGAGAGTGGATTCTCAAGGATCAATGTCCCTAACCATGTCACTGGTTTAATGATCATCATAAGACAAATTAGGTTTGTGCTGCCTTCAGAAAAAGAAGTTTCCCTGTCACTCCACTATTCTTCATCCTAACAAGGAGGATCAACCCATCTACCCCACCAACAACTAATCCTTCCCTTTCCCCACAAGTCAATTAATCCTTTCTTACAGTCATCAGCCAGATCAG
The DNA here is from genome assembly GCA_013397845.1 of Melanocharis versteri. Taxonomy (NCBI): domain Eukaryota; kingdom Metazoa; phylum Chordata; class Aves; order Passeriformes; family Melanocharitidae; genus Melanocharis; species Melanocharis versteri. The sequence continues at coordinate 874,525 of VZTG01010061.1, read as the reverse complement.
CAGGCGGATTCAGGTCACTGCTCAGCCACCCAGGCAGAGAGAGGGCAGTGGGAGAATCCTTCATTCTTTGCCTGAAGCCAGCTGTGAAGACCATGCTGAGAATTGATGGAGGTGCTCCCGGGATGCAGGGATTGCACAGAGCAGGGGCTGCTGTGGGAGCAGATGAGCCAAGGCACGTGACAGCCGTGCCACATGAATCCAGGTGGCTTAGTAAATGAGAGACTGAAGTGCAGGGACTCAAAAACCAACCAAATAAGCTTTCACGTTAAGAATAAGGCATAAGATGAAGGGAATATATTGGATTTAGGAGGCTGGGTGAGTAATAGCTGAAAAACAGAAAGCTTTTATAGACAGAATGAAAGACATGGAGAATTTTCTTACCAAGACTATTTCATGTGTCAAACATCTGGTCTTCAGAAACACCAAAACTCCAAACTAAATAAAGGTAATATGAGGAAGCACTTTGGTTTTGACCTTCTGCATTAATTCCTGACCCAAACCCATCTATTCCAATACAATGCCACTAAACTATCCAGTGAGCTCTCAGACTATAAATGAATCAAAATGAATCTGAGACCCTATTATGTGGAAATGTCATTTCTGATAGAATATCCTATTTTTCTTTTGAAATTGGCCCCTATTGCTTTAACATTACAAAGGCAGCATATTAAGTGGGAGCTATGGGAAAATCCTTCCTGGTAGGATTACTAATTATCTGAACTTAAAATGTAACCCTGTTCGAACTTTATTGCTTCTATACGCTTTGGGCTTCTTTTGAAGGTGTCTGTCTTATGAAGGAATGTATTAAGTATTCTGCATTTGCAATTGCCGTTTCTTTTAAAAGGAGGTGTCAGTGAAGGTTTTCCTCTGCAGTCATTTTTTTAAACAAACATGATTTTCTTCTTGGCATTGTCTCTTTGAGGCAGGAAATGAGCAGCCTTGTGCTCCCCTTTGGGTTTATTTGATACTCCTCTCAGGTGCTTGGCTAGGGCCGGCAAGTCAAGATGGGAACTCCACCAGTATGTTAAATATTTAGCACAGAAATTGAACATACCCCACCACGTGTCAGCTTTGGTAGTATCTGTTTATAAAAAATATTACTAAAATATTGTCCATCTGAGTATGCTTCTTTCTCTGTGTAACACAAAGGGTTAGTACATTATTACAGTGCCAGATTCAGCTCATATTTCACAGTGAAGTAAATCCAGAATCACTTTATTGACACTGATAAAACAGATGGCTAAACCCAAGCTAGACAGAAATGTAATTATATCTGCAGTGTTAGAGGTGAAGGTATGTTATTAAAACACCTCCCTCTTCTCTTTGAATAATGTGTAGGTCTTGCAGAATGTAAGGATCACACTGACAATATCAAATGTCACTCCAGCTTCTTGATGGGGAAAAGTATATGGTGCAAAAGCGAATATGCACAGAACGACGGAGAGCTGCTAATTAGCCATTATAGGATCCTATTAATCTCTTCAATCGACTAAAAGAATTACAGTCATTTAAGTCTATTTGCTTTAAGATGGAAAGAGGGCTTAACCAAAGCCTTTGGGCTGACGATAGCTAAAGGAAATTCAGATTCTGTGCATCTAGCTACATCTATTGGTTTTCCTGGAGAAGGTCACAGCCATCTCCAGATAACGTCAGCTCCGACCATTCCAGGGTGCTGAGTGTGTTAGCACACATTCTGCCAGAGGCCTGACAAGCTGCCCGTGGCTAAGCGTGCCCGTATCCAGCTAAAGTCATTTCTGTTCCTGGGCGGGAGTTTGGAGTTGGAGGTTATAGAATAGAAAAATACCGGCCCAGATTACTTCAGCATGTTCCTGTTTCACTGGTTAATGTGATAGGCTCTGTCTCCTGTGCAGCTGCTTCCCTGTGGCCATCAGCTGGGGCAAGGTGAGTGTGCAGGGAGGACCAGCCACATCCTACCACACTGTAGCTTGCCCATCCCCTCCGGGCTGTGCCTGTCCCAGTCACAGACCATGCAGGACCATGTTATCCCACCAGTTTGAAAGCTGGAAACCTGAAACTGCTTTTGAAGTTTCTAATGCTCATGGTTCTGGTTTTAATCTTTCTGATGTGTAATAATTATATTTGCTCCAGTCTGGTTTTCCTGAGTTGATGGGCAGCTTCATTTCCCTCTCACCCAGTGAGCTCATATGTCAGCAGTACTTCCTATTTAATTATTTAATGTGTAATTGTTACCCATGTTATCAAATATGGTAAGAAACTGCATTGGGTTAAGGCTTCTGGAGGGAGTTAGAATGGAAATGCAGAAGAGGAAAAAGGGAGGAGAAACACTAAAGGACAGTTAACAAGAGAGAAGTGAAGTAGCAGTGGCTATAAAGGTGGAGACATACTGCCACCATGCAGTGATGATGATAAAAAGAAAACTAACCACGCTTTGCCATGGATTTCTGGTGCAGATCCATCCTTGAAATTGGTAGGAATTCAATGGACTGGAGAGCATGTTATCTCTAATGTATTTTTTGGCTCACAGATCACAATTAAAGTTAAATTCTGCCTTCTGCAAAATTAGCTTGGACACACTGGTCTGCTGCAGCCAATCCTTTATCTCAGTTGGTCTCAGTTGAGCTAAAACTACGCAAGGAAAAAATCCAAATGATAACTATGGAACTTTTCTTGTGAGATTATATGCAATTGCTATCATAGCACAAGCTATTTTCAAGGAAATCTAGGATGTATGGGTTACTCTTCAGAAGAGGAAATACTGTTTTACAGGTTCTTGCTGTTCCTGTAGATCATTGCGTTCAAATGTCTTGGCCGTGAAAATATTGATACAAATATTGTTTTGAGATGATTATATTCCAAATATTATATAGAATAAATGTTATCACTTAAATATTTTTAAATGCCAGCATTTCTGCAGGCTGCAGCTTTTTGCTAAGAAGAACATACACTTGTCAAATGTTCTGAATTTGGTATTATTCAGTAAATGAGCATGTGGTTAATTAAAGTAGCAGTACTATACTGTGAGGTGACCAGATTGCAAACATATCTTTAACAATTGGCCCTTGTAAATAAAATAGAAGAGAGCTGATTGAGATCTGAAAATGTCAATAGATGCAAAAAGCCACCTCAGAGCGTTACCTTATAAAACAAAAGGAGAGAAGTAATGACATGGTCAATATTAACTGCCATCAGCTGGAAAGAAATCAGATTGTCAGGAATCTATAAAATTCTTGCCAAAGTAGAACCTCATTTACACATACAGATCTTCATACCCTTTGCTAAGAAAAGCGTATGTGACAGCTTAGAGGTTTTAGCTGCCAAAGATCTTTCACTCTGAATACAGTAAATGTCACATCTATTTATTTATCGTTAAATTTTGCTAAGTATCTGTAGAAATATTTGGATTTTTTCTATCATAATGTAGATGTTTAAAAGGAAAAGAATCCAGATTATAATGCAGCTGTAGCACCAAACCATATGTCTGCTAAATGGGAGCAAAAATACACCACTGAATTACTGGGAGTAAACATAACCTAGATGCTATCTTCAGAAGAATATTAAATGGATTATATAAATACAGGGTATTGCCATAAAATCATGCAATCAGACAATAGTAGCCATCAGGCAATAGATTATTTCACATGCTGAAAGTAATCACAGTTGTATAGCAATTTGCATTTTCTAAATGCCAGACTGAAAATATTAACTGGCAAATCTTGGCAAGCACAGTTTTTCTACCAACTGCAGTGGTGGTCATAACAAAATCCAGGCCTTTTTTGAGGGCAAAATAGAGGAATAAGGCAGCCATCCTACACCCCCGCTTTATTAGAATCTGCCTGGAGTCCCAGGTGCTCAAAACTGTCTTGTTTGTCTTCAGTTGGAGTCTTCAACTTCTTTCTTGTAAGAAGACATATAAGGGTGATTTACTGGTATGTTGGGTGGCACTTGCACTGTGCTGTGCAAGAGCAAATGGTCAGTGGAATACATATTCAATGCTATGAATAATGTCTGGCATGAGAGAGAACTCAAATTAGTGTGGCTGTTGTGTTTTCCTGCTCTTTTGCTCAGAAGCAGTTTCTTAAGTCCATTTGGATTCTACATCATTGTGTGAAAGGGAAGAAGTTAATAACTTCAGTAAGAAAGGCCTGTGTGTCTGCTCAGTCTGGTAAAACTTACTGGGGGTAATTGTCAACTGTATTGGGGTCTCTTCTGGTCTTTTTATATAATGTGAAAAGAGAGGAGGCTGCTTCATGCCATCCACAGCCATCATCAAACTGAGCAAGAGCTAATGACCCTTGAGCTTAAATTGGACTTTGTAAATCAGCATCCCAGAGAACAGGCTCTCAGTATTTATAACTGTAGTGCTTAGAATTGGAAATACAATGAAATGTTTACCTCAAAACTGGCCAGATTTATCAAGATTTCTTATTGCTGCATATTGAACTAGCTCTGCCCCTGGGAACTCAGATCTAAATGATATCGAGTGAAGACTTCCTCTCCTGAAGTTTTATGTATGAAATAAAGAGCAACTCTGAATATCTCTTTTTTTTTTTTTTTCCTACAGATGATATGGAAGCAATTCCAGTCAAGCAGTTTGTTAAACACATCAGTGAGCTGTATTCTAATAACCAGCATGGGTTCTCAGAAGACTTTGAGGTACAATTTAATGACCCACCAATAAAATGTTGTTTTCCTAAAGTTAATTGTGTATTAATAATTGGGGACCATGTGACATCTGTGAGGCTGTCATGTCAGGTAAATGCAGTGCTCAAATGTATCAGAAGAAACACGATGATACCAATTTGCTACCAGCAATGTGGGACTGGACATTTACAGATGCTTTCTAACCACGACAGATTTGGTGCCTTTAAGGGGGAACCCTCCTGGGTTTTCATTAAATAGGAAAAGCTGCCTGCAAGCCCCCAGGAACAACATGAAGATACAAACAGTCATTATTAACTCTAGGGTTTTCTTACAAATATTTTACTCTTCATGGTCCAGAATTTGCTCTTCATAGTCATCTGGAAAGCCGCATATCCCCTGAGTAGTCCAAAAGTAGTAAAAATAGTGCTTGCAATGAGTAAAAGTAGTAGAATTTGGTCTTTGATGAAAACCCAAACATGAGTCAGTTCCCTGAGTCCTTGTTCAGGCTCTGTTCAGACAAGAGAGATTGCTATTGAAGTCATTGATTATTTTGTTCCAGTAAAACCAAGGAGAAAAGATTTGGGGTTTAGTTGGTGGTATTTACCTAATGTGACTATTTTTAAATTTGCATCTTGTTACCTGTCTAGAACAGATTCTGACCTATAAATGTGCTGTCATTTAGAGATAATTCCGATGGAGTAAAAGAAGTTTTCTACCTCTGGGTTACCAAACCCATATTATGCAAGCATGGTAAACATCATGTAGAGTAAGACAGCAGAGTCAGGCTTTTCCTTCACTCAGTCTAATCACAGTCACTGTTGAACTTTTGGAAGTACTGAGAAACAGGAGAAGCCCCAGGAAATCACATGGAGTTGCAATCCCCACGAGCAGAAGGAAGTGTGTTTGCCTGCTGCCTGTGAATCAGAGCAGCAGCTCTGCTTACAAACACGGCACTGAACCAAAATAGGTGGCCTTATATCTACAGCTTCTTTGCTTACTGCACTGTAAAGACAAGATTGTATGCAGGAATTGTTTTTAATGGGATCATTTAAAACGTTTATTGTTGCTGTTTGGTTACTGTCTATAAAGAGTGTCTGCTTTGTCTGATGCCCAAAAAGCGTTGTGTGAGTTAGAAACGTTTTGTATTCATGAGGAAGGCAAATGTGTAAGGTGTTAAAGTGATTTAGTTCAATTGACTGCTGGCTGGATGGCTGAGCAGGAATATTGAGGCATTTAACAATGTTGATGGTATTCAGGACAAACATTTATTCTCCAGAGAGTAGAATTTGATCAGGATGATCAAATGCGACTCACTCTTCTCAATTATTTATGAATTGCGACCCCAGTGCTATTCATCACAGCTGGGTTTTACACCATTTAATTATTCAAAATAATCAACAACACATCTGTAAACTTGGTCTGGCTTTAAGCAGGCTTTGCTTCAGCTGTCACAAAATCACTGCTATTAACAAATGTTGGACACCTTCTGCCTGTGTTTTAGCAAAGAAAAACACTGCTCTAATAGCCTTATTTTTTCCCTCCCTCCTGGAGTTCCCTGCTGTGAGTGCTGTGCTGTGGCAGCCAGTTGGAGAGAGCTTTGGCCAATTAGTCCCATTCTGGGGAGCACAGGGTCCCCTCCAAAGGGGAGTTAAACTCCTCCGACTGCACTGCGTGCGCCAAATTCTATTCTCCGTGCTGGCTTAAAACTTGGAGCGTCTGCTTTGAAGTCAGGGTAGCTACTCCAGATGTATTTCTCCATAGCTGAGGTCTCAGCTTCCTAAAAGTAAATGAAATCTCCTGCTGGAGTAAGGAGTAGGAATAGGAACAAGGCGATCTCTGTCTGGGATAAACCACCCAGCTCCCCGTCATTGCTGGTGTTCTGCCCTGCTGAGGCCTCATGGGCCTGATTTGAAACCCAGGATTTTTCACAGAGCCCGTAGGTAACATGTTTCTCAAGAGCCCAAATTGGCTCAGAGGTCAGAACCACAGTCTGGAGAGTGGCTGAGGGATAGTGGAACCCGAGGTTACATTTAAGCAGTAGCTGTTGGAGTGGCTGCAGGCAGCTTCTCACATCCAGTCAGATCCAGCCGTGGTCCGTGTGCTGGAGTCGCATCTGCCCGCTTTGGGGAAGACTTAGCTAATGTTTTATGGAGAAATAATAAGATTCCAGCTAAAACAGAAAATCCAGGGCTGCTAGCCTTGGATGGAAAGTACCACAGCCATATCGTGCCTTCATGCCTGTGGAACTTCTGAAAAGAGGTAATGGATTCTGCAGTCATACAAAAAAATACGTCTTTTTACATCTAAAAGGGGCAGAAAAGAGGATGGCAAGGAGATGCTGAAATAATGTGATCCATACTGCAGAATAAATAAATCTTCCCAAAGGTAGCCAGTGCATGAGATCTTGTTTTAAAAAAAAAAAAAAAAAAGATCAAAAATCTCTTCAGAAATTTCTGTGGCAGGAGGTTTCAGGTAGAAGCTGCAAAAAGAAAGACTAAGCTAGGCACACACATACACTGCCCAATGTGGAAGGTGAGCATCCTCCATTTGTTTGTTGCTAGATTTTGGTGTTACTTCCTGTGTTTTTGGCAGTATTTTTAGGGCTGTGTTGAGTTGGTTTTTACAGGAAGAAGATTCCTTTGAAAGTAAATTGTGTGAATACTCCCTCCTCCTCTTAAATTGAGCTGTAATTACAGCTAAATATTTTGTGAATGTGCTTAGGAAGCATTTTATGTGCAGAGGAAGAAAGGACTTTGAATTCACAAATCTTCCCTTGGAAAGTGCATCTAAAATGAATCCTTATTCCCTTTGGGTAATCACAGTGCAAGTAGCCAGCTTTATTGTCTGATGATAGCTGGGCTTTCTTGTATATACAGGACTTTAAAGATTTCCTTTGAGTCCCATGAATTTTCAATTTTTGATATAAATTGGAAATACAGGACCCAATTTAATACTGAACAACAAATAGCTTTTTAAAATAAAAATCCTGCATCACTAGTGCTGGTCTCTGACATAACTCTTTGTATTCAGCCTTGGAGTTTGTTCAGTACTAGACTAAAAAAAGTTCAGGGAAGGTTTTTGGCTTCCTCTCAGGCAGCTCCAGCACTGTCTTGCTATGGTGTACAGGATGAGGTACCACACCTGTACACGGGCACTGGGGCAGTGTTTGAGGGCAAGCCTGAACAGATGCTGAAAGGCTTCCTGAGCCAGAGGTTATATTTATTCATTGTCTGGCCAAAGATTTTCTTGGCATCATTACATTTAACAGTCTTTGATAGACCTTTTTTTCCATAAATTTCTAGTTGTCTCTTGAGCCCTTTTAGGCTTCTGGTGTCCAAAGCATCCCATGGCAATGAATTCTACAATTTGTTCCACAAGAAGAGACTACATTTTGCTTTTAATTCATGTCAAATAACTTCTCTTCGTGCCTCCTAGTTTTTGCATTACAAAGTTCATCCCTGTTTACTCTCATGATTCTGTCTGCCTTTATATTTCCCCTTAATAATCCATTTTCAAATCTGAAGAAGTCTAAATTATTCATTTAGTTTTTTGGAGGAAGCCACTCCAGACTTAAAATGAGTTGTTCCCTCTGTACCTTTTTTCCTTCCTTTACCATAACCTTGTCAAGTTGGGAAGGCCACAGCTGTGCACAGTATATGGCAGGTGGTTTTACTGAACAGTTCAGTGATGTTTTCAGTTTTCTATTACTTTCCTCCCTCCTAACACAGTATTTGGTTTTTAACAACTGCTGAGCACTCAGCTGACACCTCCAGAAAACTATTGAGTGTGACCCCAAGGTCTCATCACTGAATGGCAATAGCAAATTGGGAACCTGTCAGTATGTATGTATAGTTAGGGTTGTTTTTCCCCAAGTACATCACTTTGCATTTATCAACATTGAATTTCATTTGCCATTTTGTCACTCGGCCACTCAGTGCTGCAAGATTGTTCAGCTTCCCTTCACAGATAGCTTTTGTTCTAATAATCCTGAATAATTTTGTATTGTAAACACACTTTGTCTCCTCTGCAGTCCATTTATGAATAGATAGGTTAGGTCCCTGTAAAGTCCCACCAGTGAAAGCTGAACACTGGCAATTCCTGGGCAGGTGAGTCCTACCTCTATCCTGGTAGTGCACAAGGCAAGTTTTCCTTTTGTTCCAAAACCAGTACAGGCTTTTTAGTAATATTTTCGGAGAGGCCTTTTTGCACATTTTGGAAATTGCTATGCTGCTCTCTCCTAGGCAGCCTGTAGACTTCTTCAGGGACCTCTCCCCAATGTGTTCATGGCATTACCTAGCTCTGCTCCCCTATTGCAGAGTCTTGCAGTTTGCCCCACAGAGAGGTCAGATGCAGTGGGCTGCAGTGCCTAAAACCCCTTCTGGATCTCATCTTAAAAACTGATGTCACATTTGTCATCCTCTATTCCCCTGATAGCCTGACTATATAGGACATGTGCCCTCCAAATTCCTGTATCAAACAGAGTGTGAAGTGCCACCTCCCACGGTAGAGCTTTTCACTCCCTCCCCCTGGCCAGTTACTGGAATAACACAGTCAGTTTTTTTGAGTAATCATGTCCTTTTGCTCTAAGAAAGGAACACTAAGCCAAGAAATCACCTTCCATCCCCAAAGCTAACTGTGAATTTTTACAGTTTAATGCGGCATTTATATTTTTGAGATCAGAGAGTTTTATTTCCCTCCTCCGTAATTCTGGAGTGGGCTGGTCAGTGCTGCTGCAGGAGCGGTTAGAGAGGGGGAATGCAATCTCTGCAGACCTCTCCTGCCTGTGGCTGTGTGAGCATAATGATTCATTGCCAATTTGGAGTCTGAACAGGCTCGCTGAACTTGGAGGCAGGCTGTCTAGTTCCCTCATCACATAAATTGGAAAAATCTTTATCCTCCAGTGGCACCTTCTTCTAAATGTCCTGAAATGTAAGAAAATAACATAAATCTATATTTCCAGCGATGTGGCAGGGATCTGCTAGCATTATTCTCATGGTTGCTGCTGCTCAGGGCAGGGGTCACTGGCTTTTTTTAACTGGGGACCTCAGAGCGTTATTCTCTAGCAAAGGGTTGCATTGAAAACAGATAATGCTGCACTTTGCACACTTCCTGAGATGCTAAAAACCCAGTGTAGTTATACTGACATCCCTTACAGATTAGACACAGCTCACACCAGACACATGCTTATAGCTGCATCTACACCAAGGAATTTGGCAGTAGAAAGATGCCATTTCAAAAGCATGCTGCTAGCAGGAAATACTGCATTGGGAATGTTTTATAACCCTGGCCCAAAATTGCCATAATTGGAGGTATTCTCAGCCTGTGCATTGATGTACTGAAACCAGAGGGAAGCAGCACTGTGAAGCTGGAGGAGGAAGGATTGCTGCAGAGCAGGGCCTTCCTGGAGTTCTCAATTCTACTCACTGCTTCACCTACCCTGAGAAACTGGCTTTGTGAATTAAGAGATGAAGCTGAAGAGAAGCAGTAAAAGAAGTTCAGATATCTGGGGTTTCTGTTACTAACCACAGTACCACAGCCATTCCCAAGGTTTCTGCCCTGCTTGGATGAGCCATTGGCTGGGCAATGCAAGGTTTTGGTCAGGCTCTGACACCTCCACTCCACCATCCTTTCCTCTCTCATGCATTTACAGGAGTTTTTAGCTATCTATTGATGTTATTCCTGTGTTGAGTCCTTTTGGTTTGTTTATTTTCACCTCTTTCTAGGCTGTCCCCAACTCACCTCTCTCTTGAGTGCTGTTGGAGAGTTTATACCAGTGCTAAATTATTACAGAAATCTACACTGTTCCTGGGGGATATTTTCAAATACTATCTGCAGTCTCTGTTGGCATGCTGTCTTCATGTTTGCTGTGATAAAACAAACAGCAAGAGCACTACCACAGAATTCTTGTAATTTGGGATTAAAATAATAGATCAAAACTGCTATTGGGGGTGGATGAACTACCTGCTTGCACGCTGAAAAATATCAACGTTAATATCAAACCATAGCTGTGGATCTTCTCAGGTTTAGTCACTCAGATTAGGATCCTTTCTTTGTTGTGACTCCTCATTGCTATTCGGAGGCTTTCACAGTTCAGCCCCTGCCAGGACATCAGGCTGGAGTAATTGGAAACAACAGCAGCAGCGCTTTGTAAGGCCAAATCAAGAGACCGAGTTCCTGCTCAGCCACTGTAGCAAAAATTCCTGCTCAGAACCTTATACTGCCAGCAAGACACTGGAGCAGTTTGATTTTCCACTTAAATGGAAATTCTTTGAAGTTTAGAAGAAACTAATCTGTAACTTGTTTCAGAAAGGCAATTAAAATGGGTCGTTAAACCTGGGTGTATCAAATTCCAATTAGCATTAGCATGGACAATATAATTAAAAGGTAAATTAGCCATAATAGCATAGACTAGAACACTTCTTACAGTAACTAACAGTCAATTGAAACCATGTACTTTGGTTTCTTGGGTTGTCAATGATTAAGTCAAAAGGACAGAATAAAGCCTGTATCCATTCATCCTGGGACACTAATGTGTTCTGGGAAGTTAAACATGAGGAGCAGCAGTGTGCAAGCCAGCCATCATTAAAACCAATGGAGGAGACTAGGGAGGAGTAAGGAAAGCCAAAGGAAATATTCTAGACATGAAAAGTTTATGGATGAACTATGAATGTGGTGATATGAACACTACCTGTCCTACTCCAAGGTGCCAGTAGCAGTTTTGTGCCTGCTGGGAGAGGACTTTGTTTATGCTGAGCTGCAGTGAGCAGCCTGGGGTCAGCCCTGACCTGGTGATCTGCCTGCAAATGTAGGTTGCAACAGTAATGCACTCATGGTGATGTTTTAAGTGCAACCAAAGACTTGGTAGCCAGTAAAGTTTAGAAATTCCAGGGTGTTCATTGCATAAGCAACAGAAGGTGCTGGGAAAGTAAATATGTGATATACATAAATGTGGTAAAATGGCATAATTAAGATGGGGACTTTTGGGGACTCTCCCCGGGGTGTTATTTATTAACACTGGGGTGTCCTCTTCTGCCAAGGGGTAAATAATATTCTGAACAGAGGCACAGGTAACAGACTGCAACTAGTCTTGTCTCCTTGCAGCCTTTTGTGCATTGATGAAAGGCAACCACCTTGGCTTTAATAACAGAGGAGTGTTAACTTATGCCTTACTGGCTGGTGGGGGAGCCTGTGGTTTGGTAATTTGCTGTTAGAATTTGGAGAGATGAGCCTCAGAGGGTCGGAGAGCGTGGATACCCACCCTCTGCTCTCAAACCCAGGCCAGGGTGGAGCTGGAGGATGTCCTCAGTCCCCTTCTCATTGGCAGCTTCAATGTCCCAAAGCCTTGGCTGTGTCCTGGACTGGAGGGGAGGGCTGAAGGCTTTAAAAACACAAAAAGATCTGAGGCATATTGGCAGGGGGGAAGCTTTTCTGTAGCAATCTCCTTTTGCTGTGCTTTTGCATTGTGCAGACATAGGAATCCACCATTACAACAGCTTTCCAGAGTATTAAAAACCATTTAGAATGTTATGTGTTAAGAAAAGCCATTTTCAGATCATCAGCTCTCACAGCATCAGACCTCCTTTTCCACTGCTGTGTTTTTCACCATCTTAGCTTAATCTTCCTCTTCTATTAACTTCATATTGGCCAGCTGGGAATATGTACAGTCGAGGAAACAGTCACCATCAACATAAAAAGGTTAATTAAAATGATTAACCTCACCAACAATTCCCTTATGGAAAAATCCTATAGAATTTAATAGAAAATGATACATTTACTATGTGGTATTTAAACTGTCAGAGAAAATTCCTTAGCAGGGAGGTAATTCCCTATTAAATTCTATAACTTCTCAGAGTATTCTCCACAGAACCTTATTGGATTAATCTGTATTAAATTCTACAGCATTTGGCATAAATTTTTCAATGCCAATAACTTCTAAAAAGAATTTCATAGTGATGCAGGGATGTAAAGTTTGATGTGAGGCTTTTCAGAAACGGGCAGGGGTTTTTTTAGGAGTGACCTGTAATGGTACAGCAGTGATGTTGTATGATTTTTAAATGCAAAAATAGGTAAAACAAAATTACATTAAATCAACCTAACATGTAAATATCGGTGCTTTTCCAACCATGACTTAGGCAGAACTGATCCTGCCTATTGTGTAATCTGAAATCCCTTGCTTACTGGAGCTGACAGAGAGAATTAGGGGAAGAGCACACTTTAATACAGAGTTTTTTATTTGATAGAAGTGGAACTATGAAAATTCTATTAGGGCCAGCTGAGAGTTTTGCTTGATTCATCTTTGTCTTTGCTCAGCTCATCTCCTTGAGCACAGTATGTTTCTCCCTGTGGAGCGTTGGGAAGAGAGAGAGAAGCAATTGTTATTTGAGAGTGTCACATGGATGTAAAAGCTATAAAATGTAGAAGGTTTTAGTATACTTTGCACTTTTAAAATGTAAATGTTGGGAAGACATCAAAATTGCTATGCAAGTCCTTGGTGAAATGTCTGCATAATGCTGAACTCCTACATCTGCTGTTTGTATAGCATTTCTTGTGATAATTTTTCTCTGTCACTTAGCTCATGATCTTTGTAGCAGCTGTGAGCTCCTAATGACTTTGCCTCTTAGGTTCTATACTGTTATTTTTAAAGTCTGAAGTACAAAGTAATTTGGCACTTCCTCACATATCCTGGGGGGAAATTGGTTCTGTTTGGTGCAATTTCTGGGAGTCACAAAAGATTTGAATAAATATCATTTCTTTCACGACTTTGTAAACTCCAAATTTTTTTTTTCAAAAATATGTCTTTAAATGAAGAATATTTATGCTAGTGATAAAAAGGGGGTTTTCTTTTTCACAAAGATTATGGTTAAACAAATACTAGAGAGGAAAAGACTCCTGAGTGATTCAGTTTGTAGGGCAGTCTCTGAAGAGTGAAACTCTCTGGGGGAATGGCTGCTTCTCTTTAGGGTCAGAAAAAAAGACCCTCCATTGCCCCATTTCAATAGCTCTGTATTCTGTTGTTGAACAGAGTAAGGGGTAGGTTAAGAACTTAAAAATTCCATTAGGAATTAGGTATTTAACCTACAGCCCCAGCTAGACAGACGTCTGCATCTCTGGCTTCATGAACAGCCTGGCAAGCTTGGTCTCTCTCTGCTTTGTAAATATATCTACACATGGATGCAACCTTCTCTTCACTGTATCAGGGGCTGTTAATCAGTGTCCAAGCAGTGGTATTTAAAGCCCTCGCTGTTACCTTCAGAGATCTGTTTTATTTATATTTTACAAAAGGCATCTCTCTGCAGAGAACTAACAAAAGGTCAGTGCCAAACTTAAATGTCAGAAACCCCATTTTGGGAGGTTATAAGCAGATAAGTTGTCCAGCGGTCAAATGTCTTCTGTTGAAATGTTTTTTGTTCCTAGTTTGTAACACTGCACTGGCCACTCTTGCATCAAGGGACCCTATCTTAGCTCCCCAAGGAGGGACAGAGTGGGGCACGGCAGGAGATGCAGGGCAGAAGGTGATGGGCTGGTGGTCAGAGGGGACAGCTGGCCCTCACGTGCTCATCTGTCCCCAGGCCTGTGGAGAGGAGCGTGACCATGCTCCAGGGACAGCTGACACAGCTCAGTGTAAGAGACCACAACACACAGGACAACACTGAAAGGCTTTGTGTTTAACCCAGCCATTACAATACTGATACTTTGAACCTGGTTTCCGTGAGCTGTCACAAAAGGAAAGAAAGCTCATTTTTTTTTGGACTGACAGATTTTCCATTTGAATAATCTTTCTGCCTAGGAAGTGCAGCGCTGTACGGCTGACATGAACATCACTGCAGAGCATTCCAACCATCCCGACAACAAGCACAAGAACAGATACATCAACATCCTGGCCTGTAAGTAAGCACTGGCCTAAGCACAGTGGATCAACCCAAAAAGGCACCCTCCTCTTGCAGTGTGTGTGTGACTGGGACAGGCAGGTGGCCCCAGGTTGCATTATTACACAGTATGTAATAAAAATGTGAAAGTGTGGCTGGGGGATCCTTTCCCCATTAAAGGCACTGAATGTTTTGACTTCTCCAGGGCCAGGATTTCACTCCAGATTTTGTTTTGAAATGTTTCACAGTTTGACAGTCCAAGCATAGTTTTAGAAGTATAAGTTTGGTATGAAATTTTGCGGAGGAATAACTGGGATAAATTGATGATCAGAGCTCTTCTGCCTGCTAATGCCTGAAAACTGGCCTAAGGGAAGTGCATGGTGGAGCAAAGAGTTTTACTGATGATTCCTGGGATTACTCTACAATCCCAAAGGTGCTAAATCTTACAGAGTGTATCTGCTATATTTCAAACTGCTTTAGCTGTGTGTAGGATTTGGACAAATAGTGATCTTTGTAGCACAGAGCAGGCTTTGCCTGTATCCCTCTGAGAACTGCAAATCTGGACTCTGCTCTAGAATGCAAATTATCTGGGATGGAAATGGAGTAACTTTTTCCCTGTTGTTCTCTGATGCGGAATGGATGGCAGATGAAACAGTCACTGTGGTTTAGGAGCAGATGTGGAGAGCCCACTGGTAAAAAAGTTCCCAATGTTGATAAACATTGCAATAAATCTTGAATGCTTTTGATGGCATAGGAAGGAAATGCATGTCTCTAACAGATTTTCAGAAGTTGTTTTAAAAATGGCTGAGGACCAGTTCCCAGACCTGTGAAAGACTTGCTGTGTGGCCTTGGGCAAAGGCATTCATTGAGCTTGTCCCAGTTGTGATTTTAGTCATAGATGTCTGGTCTTTCTAGGTACAGAGATGTGACATTGAAGGAGAATTGAAGCAGGCACTTCAGTCCTCCAGATTATCATTGGAGGAACCTCTGTCTCCACTGGTCCTCAAGGAAGGCAAATTAAACCAGTCTTTACAGTTGTCTCACATGTCTCATCTCTGCATGAGTTGGAAGCACCACCCAGCCCAGTGCTTCTGCCTAGGAGCAGGACTGTGATTTTTTTCTGCTTTAAGGCAGAGTCAAGCATTTGAGTGAAACAAAAAGAGGAGCTAAAGATCACAACCTCAAGTCTGTCCTCATGGTGTGGTGATGGTGGTGAAGGAGTGAGGACATTCACTCAGCTCCCAGAGCCAGCAGAGCTGTCTGAGGCCAGCACTGAGGGGAGGATAATGAGCTGAGCGAAGCAGAGGCAGCGTTTCACAGCCCCATGGGGTGCCCTGGCTCTTTGAATCTCACTACCCCGAGTGATGTAGATGATCCTAGAAATTGAGCTCCTGAGGCTCCAGTGCCCTCTAAAGAGAAGCTGTCCCAGCATGAAGCATGTCCTTTAAGGGATGTGAAGGCTGACAACCTGCACGTGAGCAGATGACCAAGAACAGATACTCCCATCTCCCTCTTGACTCCAGTCCAAGGCCAATCTTTTCTGTGTATTAGTAAGGGCAGCCCTGATACCCAGGAAATGGGATGTTTGCCTGCAGTTCTGCACTGTGTTTCCCTAATGTTTCTCTGCTCTGTTTTTTATCCTGCAGATGATCACAGCAGGGTGAAGCTAAGGCCTTTACCAGGGAAAGATTCTAAGCACAGTGACTACATTAATGCTAATTATGTCGATGTAAGTTGTCTTAATGATTTTTATCTGCTCTACCTTTGAATCCTTCCACAAGGAGGAAGTATTCTCACTTGTGATGTGATTGTGTTTTCCAGCTTCACCTAATAAATTTGCTACAAATTCCTCACTATTCTGAATGAGAAAAGCACCTTTCTTGTTACCTCTAAAATATTAATTTTTCTGCCATGATACTGCTTTCATCTCACTTGGCATTATGGTTTTCTTTGAAGGGTTACAACAAAGCAAAAGCCTACATTGCTACCCAGGGACCTTTAAAGTCTACCTTTGAAGATTTCTGGAGGATGATTTGGGAACAAAATACTGGAATCATTGTCATGATCACGAACCTTGTTGAAAAAGGAAGAGTAAGAGATTTTCTCATTTGTTAGCAGTTGCTCCTTAATGCTTCCCCAAATCAACTGGGCAGAATTTGTTTTAAATGGCTTGGGGTGATATGCATAATACATAACTAACAGAACAGAGGGATACATACCGAGCCATGATTTTGTTCAAAAAGCTCTAAACACAAATACAAAGCAGCAGCTCAGGCCCTTGCCCAACTCACCCGACTGTGTCTGTGTTCAGAGGAAATGCGATCAGTACTGGCCGACGGAGAACAGTGAGGAGTACGGCAACATCATCGTCACGCTGAAGAGCACAAACGTCCACGCCTGCTACACCGTGCGCCGCTTCACCGTCAGGAACACCAAGATGAAAAAGGTGAGCCAAGCCTTCTCTGCTCCCATCCAGCTGTCTTCTGGCTTGTATAGGACGCCAGGCACACCAGAGCAAAACTCAGCGTTTGCATAGGCAACCTGGAGAGGTAGGTGGGTGGGAAATAAGTAAGTAAAGACAGTATTACAAGGAACCTGTTGCTAAGGTTTAGCCTGTATTTCTTTTTCTCAAGTGCGCTGCTGCTTTGATGTCCTTGTAATTGCTGTTATTACCTGTTCCCACATGTATTTTTCCTGGAGCTCTGTCTCCACCTAGCAGGAGGCAGAGCTGCGGGTTTCTTCTGTCAGAGACCAGCACTTTCTCAGCTGAGCAAGCCAGAAAGACTGATGATACTTTTATGCTTCTTTTCCCTCTGTCTCCTGTCTGTGCACACCCTTTTTCCGCAGGGTCAGAAGGGGAACCCCAAAGGGCGGCAGAACGAGAGGACTGTCATTCAGTACCACTACACCCAGTGGCCCGACATGGGGGTGCCCGAGTACGCCCTGCCCGTGCTCACCTTCGTCAGGAGATCCTCGGCAGCCAGAACCCTGGACATGGGACCAGTGGTGGTGCACTGCAGGTATGATGGCTGTGACAAACCCCCCGTGGCAAGCACAGCTGGAGCACGGTGTGTGCTCTTCCATGCCAGCTAAGACAAACACTGTAGCTTACTAACACAGGAGGAGTGTGTCAGCCCCACGGAGGCATGAGCTCTACTTTGCCTATGGCTTAAAACAGCTCCAATGCAAAAGCTTCCTAGTTGATACAGGGTTTTGCTGTTGCCATGATACTGAGCTGCTGAACGTTGCACTGATGTGGTTGAGAAGCTCCTTGGTCAAAGTTTGTTTGTAGCCTGCCAGTTCAGTGCATGGACAGGGCAGGATCACCTCTGCTGGGAACCAACAGTGTGGATACATGGACACCTGGGAATGCAATTGTCACTGAGCCACACTCACACTCACCAGCACTTGCAGTCACAGCAATAGATCAGTCAATATACTGGTTCAGGGATGTGGTCTTCATCACTGTGTGGGAGGAGGCTGCACAGCACTATATCAAAGAGGAGAGGATGGTGGGGGTTACAGCTCCTTCCTCAGCAGAAATTGAAGATCTCTGAAGAGCTCCCATCTCTCTTGGGCCCAGGACCGCCCTCATTCACTGTAAGAGTTCTGCCTCCACAGGATTAGCCCCCTCCTATACCTTCCCATAGTGCTGGTACCCCTTTCATTTCCAGCTCCACTGTGCAGCTTAAGTTTACCTCAAGGCTGGAGCCAGCCAGAGCCATCTCACAGCCTGGAGTGACCTTGGCAATCCAGGATAGCAGCAGCTTGGCAAAGGGTGGATCTCTATATGGCTCCATCTAGCCAACACCAGTGACAGCAGCAGTGGAAACGGGAGCCAGGTGTGAACAGCCAGAGTGTGAAGTCCATCTAGCCAACACCAGTGACAGCAGCAGTGGAAACGGGAGCCAGGTGTGAACAGCCAGAGTGTGAAGTCCATCTAGCCAACACCAGTGACAGCAGCAGTGGAAACGGGAGCCAGGTGTGAACAGCCAGAGTGTGAAGTCCAGGACCACAGCAGCCTCATCCTCATGCTGCTGGCACAGGTGTGATGGCTTGTATTGTGTTCAGCCTCATCTCGAAGCACAGAAATATCCACAGAAGGAAGGAAATATATACCTGGTAATATTTTCAGAAAACCAAAATATTTCGCTGGGAAACTTTACTGGTTGAAGCTAGGAGGAAAATGAAAGCCCATGAACAGGAATATTTGAATATTTGTGTGGTTCTGTTCTACTTCTACTTCTACTTCTGCATTTGCTTTCATCTGGCTGTATGTCATGGGTTTCTCTTATGTTCTCTGTAGTGCTGGTGTTGGCAGAACTGGTACCTACATTGTGATAGACAGTATGCTGCAGCAGATAAAAGACAAAAGCACAGTTAATGTCCTGGGTTTCCTGAAACATATCAGGACGCAGCGCAACTACCTCGTCCAGACAGAGGTAAAAATTGCAGTGGGGTTGAATTTAAAGCCTTATTCATTTTTGCATGGTAATAAAAAAGAGAATAGATTTTTTCAATTACATGCCTGTAAAAATTGAATGTATTACTGATATTCTTCTGCACTGGAACATCTCTCTTTTTCTAGACCAGAAACTTCAGATTTTGTTTTTGACTCATTCAGAGTTGTATGTGCTACATTTATAAATATTTATTCTGAATTTGGCAGTATTTGCATGGGTGGCTTGTTTTGCACACCCTTTCCTTGTGCACTACTCCTCAGACAAAGCCACCTGTTTAGGTTATTCCAAATGCCTACCTGACCTGCTGATGTTGTTCTAGGAGCAGTACATTTTTATTCATGATGCCTTGTTGGAAGCCATCCTTGGGAAGGAGACTGAAGTGTCTGCAAACCAGCTGCATAGTTATGTTAACAGCATCCTCATTCCTGGCATAGGAGGGAAGACACGGCTAGAAAAACAGTTCAAGGTAAGTCTTAGGGACCTAATTTTCCTACTCTCTTGTATATGGCCTGTCTCACTGTCAATTGTCATGGCCAAGGAACCAGAAAAACCAGAAAACTTGATCAGCATAGCACAGCATCTTGAGAAGTTCAGTCCTCTACAGTCTTAGTTTCATTGCTGGAAATCAGTGCTCATGCTCTTCAGTCAGAGGTGAGAAGAGGGACACAGACACTGGTTTGGACTGTGCTGCTGGTCTCCCTGTTCCCAAAGGGGCTTGGATGTTCCCAAGTCTGTGGTTAGCTTGGCTGGAAGTCTTCCTCCAGATTGTGGCTCTCATGCATATAGATATGGGGAAAGACAAGAGATGAGGATCTTTGCACCACCTACTATTTCATCAGTGTAG
This sequence comes from Melanocharis versteri, assembly GCA_013397845.1. Lineage (NCBI taxonomy): Eukaryota > Metazoa > Chordata > Aves > Passeriformes > Melanocharitidae > Melanocharis > Melanocharis versteri. Next base: position 854,729 of record VZTG01010061.1, on the reverse strand, counting down.
ATAAAGAGTTACAAATGTTTTGAGACCAGGAAACACAATATACCCTTCTCATTCCTAATCATGACGCTTGCTGTGTTTCCTGCTATGTCATAGCTGCTTCCTTCCTGGCCAAAGTAATTTCTTTTACCCAGATCTCTTATTTGAAACCTAAGATTTTCTGATTGCACTTTATTTACAGCATCTGTAAAATATTTTGTGAGAGTTTGTATCATAAGGAGACACGTGACATCTGTTTTCACAGCTAAACTCACTCAGTTAATAACTACCCAAGGAACTGAAGCTGTTAAATTACACCAGGTGCCAAGCTATTCAAAAAATGAATCTGAATTCACTTGTAGGAATCTCGGTATTTCTCCATCACTCAAGACATTCCAGATGCTTAATTACTAAATTAAAGAAACAAGTGCAAGTGCACGCACACCCACACAAAATGCAGTAGGAGACAAAGATTTGTTATTTTAAAAAGTGTTGCACTCTTACAAGCAGTTCTAAATTATATGTATAAATTATATGTTTTCTGATGATTCGTGACAAAGTTTAAAAACCCTGAGTGCCATTTTCAGAAATTACTTTCTCTGACAACATTGCACAGTTATTTAGAAACCCCATAACTTCTAATGGGGCTTATGCCAGTGCGTAGATGAGTTGAGTGCTGTCTTGTTTAGAGTGCATTTCAAATTGGGATGTGACCAGCAACAATTATTAGATCTTTCTCTTGTTTCTGCTGCTGCCACAGAGCTGGCAAAAAATAACTTGTGCTCATGCCCCAGTACAGCAATTTACATTCAACCATCTTAGATTGAAATGACGCTGAGTAACGAGGTGGGAGTTCAGGAGATGTGAAAGCCACCTTTACTGTTTTTGCTCTGGCAGAGTTTCCCCATGCACTGGGGGAGTATTCAAATACAAATCTGCCTTTCTTTGTGCTTCTACTAGGCAGCCCAGATTTAATATGGCAGACCAGAGAATGTAGCCCATGGCCTCAGATCTCAGATGCCAGTGTGGTGGGTTCCCCAAAGGCCTGGCAGAAAAAGACATTCTGCAGGAATGATCTGGCTTTTATTTTGGGGAAAAAAAAACAATATTAAAGTTTTGTTGTTCTATTTTGCTAGCTTTTATTCCTCGAGACCTGCTTCTGACTAAACATACCTGAAATTTTGTGAAATATATTTTCAAAGATAACGGAACATAGCGTTCTGTGAAAATACATTTTGATGGAACTTCATATGCAGGATGTTTCAAAGCTGAGAGCTACAGAGATCTTTTTTATCTATTAAACATGTTGTATGAAAAGGATGATTTCCATTGGAAACTTGAGTACTTTAAACAAGTTTAACAATGCAGTTTATTCTCCTACTAATGCATCTTTGCAGGAGTTGGCAAAGAAACCTCCTCTCTTCGTTTAGAGCACTCTGAGGGCTGACTTACTACTTTATTCCCTTTCAGCTGGTTACACAGTGTAATGCAAAATACGTGGAATGCTTCAGTGCTCAGAAAGACTGCAACAAAGAGAAGAACAGGAACTCATCAGTTGTGCCATGTAAGATCACATCTTGGGTTTGATTACTGCCTAGCATAACTTTTTGTACCGAATTCTCCCGGTGTTATGCATGAAAAGACATAGCCACTAGGAAGGGGAAATGTAATCTTTTGTTCAGCCCAAGCTGTCTTGTCTTTCAGTATTACCCTGATGAAATGGAACAAAAGGAAATAGTTGCAGTGTCAGCCAGATATACTGTCCAAGTGAAATGTTAATTTGAAGTGCTTAAGAATTTGAATAATTAGGTAGGAGATAAATCTATGGAATACCTAGAGATTACTTTGATACCAGCTCCCAGCTCTGGTGAGATCTCCTGGAGTGATTGGCACCAGTTGTTTGTAATTCAGCTACTGCACTCGGTTTCTCTGTGTGAGCCTCCCCAGATTTGAGGGTATTTAGTGCCCGAGGACACAGTTTCACAGACATTAAAATGGAATCTGTGCATGGCTGTCAAGCAATATGAACTTGCACCAGACCAAGCATGGGCACAACGTCATCCCCATCGCATAACGCAGAGTACAGGACACAGAGGACAGATGATAGCCAAGCTAGCTCAAAGTAATAGTGGCACAGATATAGTCCACCGTGAAGTTTGCTGTTAAAAAGGGAAGTCATCAGAATACATCTTAAAAACAGATGGGAACAGGCTAGAAATAGGCTGTTTGATTTGGCCCTTTGTGTCATGCAGCTGCAGTGATTCCAGTTTGGCTTTTGGGGCCTGTCAGAGGGTTTGAGGATGATGTTGAACCCAGGCCTCAAACACAGAGAAGTGTGGATCTGCAGAAGAGCACACACTTCTGGGAGATTCCCCATTAGGGAAGGGGGTTGTCTCTGGAGGTTCTCTCACCCTGTGAGAGATGGCAGTGCTATAGAGTGGTATGGAAAACAAAATAAATCAGCTGGGTTCGTGTGCTGCTGGAGACAAATGGAACACTACACACAAGAATTACCTGAAATCCCCTGTTATCACTGCATATACTGTTATTTGGTAATTCAGCCTGCTGTGAAAATCTTTGCTATAGTAAAATTTGATTCCTGAAATTACTTTGTCCTTGTGGGAATATTGTGCAACATTCTCTTTTATATCCTGTGTTAGCAGGCAGTGCTTTAACGCAGTTAAAGTGCTGGCCTGCTCCTGTGGGAGATGGGAGCTGCACACTGTTTGCTTTGTTAACGGCTGAGAAATTCTTACTTTCTGCATTGTGCCACAATCAGACTTTGATCTTTTTTTTTTCTCTGATTTTTTTTCTTAATGTTATAGCCGAGCGTGCTAGAGTGGGCTTGGCACCACTGCCTGGAATGAAGGGAACAGATTACATTAATGCCTCTTATATCATGGTGAGGAAGCCAACACCTAATTACAAAGTAAAATCAATTCTAAGGTGCTAAATACCAGATGCCTATAATTGTCTTAATTCTGTATGTAATGGCTGTGTATTAACAGATGAGATTTTAACACCTTCCCCATAATGTAAAGCTATTAACCATGTTTTATTAAAGATTCCTGCCTAAAAAAATTAATTACAAGATGCATTTAGATGGAATGTGTATTTCTGTGAGATACAGTCAAAGAGATACTGGGATTTAAAGTAAATTAAAGCAGTAGGGACTCTGTAGAATTGAAATGGAGTTAAGAAAATATAGTCTGTGTGAAAATACTGTGGAGTAAAATGGAATAGGGTCGTTATGTGTCCCCAGAAATTAAATTAATGCTTTAAAAGTATGGAAGGCAGTAAGTAACTGCGTTTGTTTTGCTGCAAAAGGGCTACTACAGGAGTAACGAGTTCATCATAACCCAACATCCACTGCCACATACGACTAAAGATTTCTGGCGAATGATCTGGGATCACAATGCACAGATCATCGTCATGCTGCCGGACAACCAGAGCCTGGTGAGTTGCCCGTGTCCCTCCCGGTGTGGTGCCACTGTCACAGCCCAGCTGGGCACAGCACAGGGTCACTCAGTTGCCTGCTGGCGCTGTTTTCGGGCTGAAAGCAAAGCCAATTTTTAAGCCACCTCCTCAAGCTTTGCCATAAGCTGGTTAGAAAAAGATAAGTTCCATGATGGGGGGGCTGTTCTTTTGCTGTCGCCTTCTGCACTCCCTCCTGGACATCCAGGGCTGGAGGGACCTCGGTCCTCACAGACAGCACAGCACACCAGTGCTGACAGCATCTGCAAGGCTCCCGAGGGCTGCCTGGCAGGATGCAAGCACTGAGGGTATGGAGAGGCTGGGGTTGTGAGTAAGGACTTTGGGAGGAGCAGAAGTGCAAGGTAGGGACAGGAGGATAATTGCTTGTTTGCCCGTGAGCTTCAGCCTCAGGCTGTGCAAGACTACAACTGCAAGGCTACACATGCCGTTTTTAATGAAAGTAAAAAGCAAACAAGTATGTTAATTTAAGTGGAAATAATGAGTCAGACAGAGAGAGAGAATAAGGAGACACAGGTGAAATGCTAATCACTACTTCCAGATTTACTAGCACGTCTCAAGAGGGCGTGTTGAAAAGGATTAAGAAGTAATCGGTTCGTTTTTTCATGCACGCATCACTGAGGTGAAAAGACAATTGTAGCTGAAAGTGGAAGAGAAACCGCCTTCATTACAGCAGGAAAATAGCAGTCATGAGGGGCTACTAAAGAGGCAGCAGTCAATATGCTGCTTGTGTGTGGGGATGAAAGGGAGTGCAGCACTGCAAGGAGTGCTCAGAGACATTCGATCGAATCAGAAAGTGCTTATGAAATGAAAGTATGTCAGGTGGAAATGAAGAGGCTGATCTTGTCTTCACACATACATGAAATAGCTCTGCAAAACCATAGTGATTAAAGGGTAAAGGAGGAATGCTGGGCTCAGCCACAATGCCTTCACCTTCACCATTCCCAGGGTGGAGGGTGGCCAGGAAGGCAGTGGCATCTGGCCTCTCAGTGGTCAGTGTGGGATGTGTTGGCTGGCAAGAAGGGGTGGCACAGGATTCAGGCAGCACCAAGGTGCTGGATGTGCAATGCCAGAGGACAAGACAATAATGCAAGGTACCTGCTGCATGAGGACCTGTCAGGTGGCAGGACAGGTCCCTTGCCTGGCACTTGGCAATATTACTCTGCTTCCCAGTGCTTCTGCTTATTTAGGGCAGAATTGTAAGGACTTAGGACCTTAAGTCACGTTTTCAGAATTAACATTGACAGCCCAAATCTCAACAGTATCTTGCATGTCTTGTGCATCAGAGCTGCAGACCCACAGAAATACACCTGGGTTTAGAGGGATGTGCATGGCCACAGCAGGATGACATCAGCTTGTGGTTCATGTTTGCTCTTGAGTGAAAGATGGGATGTCCAGAGACACAGGTTTGCTCTGTGCACGTGGTCAGGGCAACTTCTGTGCTCATGCTGCAGGGACATAGACCTGTGAAGCCAGGAGAAGAAGCAGACTTTGCCTGTATGTGGTGACAGACTGTAATTTCCTTTCTCTGCAGCAAATTAGGAATTCACAGTTACGTTTTAAAGAACAGCTTTGACCTACATCTTGTCAGTCAGGCTACTTCAGCACTGAGCTTCTTCCAGCCTTCCCAGTCTCACTTAGGTTTTACAGTGTCCCTTCAGTAGAGGTGTTTTGATGGAGAACTTGCATTAAGTTTAGACAGTGTTTTTTTCAACGCTAAGAATATTTAGGTTTTTCTCTTCCTCTTCACTCCTCCACTCGCTCCTAAAAATTCAAGCCCTACATAAGTATCCATCAGTCTTCTACCTAGGCCTGATCCACAGACCTTGAGTTTTGGATTAGACCACAATAAACACAAATTAAAAATAACAAGTCATTAATTTTTAAAGGTCAATGAGTTTTTTCCAAAGAAATATCTGACTTTCAAACAAAACTGTGTAGGCAGGAGGTCATAAAACCTGGGATACAATACAAAGGTTAAGTATGACTGAGCTAAGAGAACCATTTCCCTATGAAAGCAATTAAAAGGCAGATGTTACCTGTTTGAACATACAAAGGGAGGATCAGGCAGGCTTACTGCCTACTGTAACAGTAAATTTGTTTTAGACAGAAGTGGTTTTTAAAGGTCAGCTTCTGATCATCTCTATTTATCAAACCAATTTTTTGATCCACTGGATTTTTCAGTTGCACACAAGGTATCTGAAAGACTGCAGTAGTGTGTTGTTTCATTTCTCCAGGCAGAAGATGAGTTTGTGTACTGGCCAAGTCGTGAGGAATCCATGAACTGTGAGGCCTTTACTGTGACCCTTATCAGCAAAGACAGACTGTGCCTCTCTAATGAAGAGCAAATTATCATCCATGACTTTATCCTTGAAGCTACCCAGGTAAAGTAAACATTCAAATGTGGGTCTTTGCTTTTCACCAAAATTATATTGATGCCATTTGAATACAGAAGAAGAAGAAGAGTTCAGAAAATTTTTGAAAAGGATTTACTTGTAAATGCATGTGGGTGCATGTTGCTCTCAGGGGAAAGGTGTTCTCATTGGCTCCCTCTCCCTCTCACATCCTCTGCTTCCAGGTAGACTCCTCCAGCTAGTAAGACTAATATTAACTGTCTGTCTTGCTTGAAAGTGAAGACGTGATTTTACCAAGGTGTTTTGTCTTATTTCTGCTTTAAAAATTCAGCATTTATAGTTTAATTGTTTGGGTGTCTTAACTAATCATAAAAATGTAAGCACGATTCTTTCGAACTGTAAACCTGCTTCTAGTTTGCTATCTGGATTGCAGCTGGACTTTGCTGCAAGACATTAGTTTGCAAGCCCTTTTAAATTTGACTTGGTTGCTCGTTTGACTTTTGAGCCATAAGGACTCTGAGAGGGGTTTGATACGAGCCCTGAATTCAAATACAAAATCTTTTATTGATTAAACATTTTGTCAAGCTTGCATTATTTTAGGGTGTTCACTGTTACAGAGATGCTGGAGCTGTGTGTCCTCTTTCTATGTAAACTGTTTGAAAGAAGAAGAAAGTTTCCCTTCAGTTTGCAGTGAGGCTCTTCCCTCTCTGTCCCTGGAGTGGATGCGTGTGGAGTGGAGGAAGCTAATGCCAGGCTGGTTTGTCATTGCAGGATGACTACGTTCTGGAAGTCCGCCACTTTCAGTGTCCCAAATGGCCAAACCCTGATGCTCCCATAAGCAGTACCTTTGAACTTATCAATGTAATCAAGGAAGAGGCCTTAACAAGGGATGGCCCCACCATAGTTCATGATGAGTATGTCGTCACTTTTCTCCCATTCTTGTGCAGATTGTACACTCAGCTAAAAGATACTTGTTAGGACTGATGTCCATTCCTGCATGGAGTAGGTGGGGTTTAGTAGTCCAGGGAACAGATGAAGAATATATGAACTTCCAAGGATGAGTTTTCAGTTGGCATCTGAGGCCAAATACATTTTGCTTGGTGTAGTTTTTATGTTGGTTATAATCTTGGGTGGACCCAGGAGGTGAAGCTGTTTGCTTTGGAAGCATTTTGGGTTCTTCTGCTCCTGGTAGTATCCCAAGCAAATCCTACAACCTGTTTCAGAACCCAGCAGAGCTTTGGTTTAGATAAGGCTCTGAACAGCCTAATATGGGCTGATGGAAACAAGTATCAAAGATCCCCAAGCTCCTGTCAGACAATCAAACATCAGATTTAATGTGCCATTAAACAGAACAAGCTCAGCTCTGCTGTATCTCACAATGAGCAGCAGAAGTATCTTGTGACAAAGGACCCAGCTCTTCTAAAAGCAGATTTATTCTTCCTCCTTCTGCATCCCAAAAAACATTCCAAGGGGCCCATACAGTGCCAACTGGGAGGGAGGGGGCCCACTAACTCAGGGCCAGCATGCCCCAACGCTTGCCTCTTTTGTAGCACAGTGGGGAGCATTGTCCTGCCAGCTATGCTTGAACACCCAGTTATAAAGGCTGCTAAATACTGCATTGCATATTATTAATTGCACACATTATGGAGCTGCAAAAGACCATTATAGTGAGGCTGGAGCCTGGGTCTGAGCTGATTTCCTTGGAGGGACTGTTTCCTGGTGGGCAGAGCACTTCCTGGAGTCATTCTATGCTTAAAATCCCAAGGAGGCCCAACTTGTGATAGTGCTCGTGTCGTCCTAAGAGCGAGCACCAAGCCAGCGCCAACGCCTGCTCTACCTGCAGCCCCCTGCACTGCAGCCTGCTAGACTTTGTCTCTGCCACTAAACAGAATCAGTGGGAAGGTCTTGGGAATCTTCACAAAAGCCTCACTGCCACGCTCTGGAGTGCCAGTGGTCAGAGCAGGCACGTGCTGGTGTCCCAGGAGGACATTCACATCCTCCGGTGCTGCCGGAGCTTTCCCTGCACATCCATGTGTCGCTGCTGCAATGGGTTTTTCCCAACTGACTCCTGCAAATGGTGCCTTGGGCTGCAGCAAGTAGTTTTTCTCCCACCACCTCCTCCTGCCTTGCTTATGCAGAGTTTAAGCTCTGTTGCCTTTCACCAGCACTGATTAATTCCAGGCTGGTTTTAATATTCATGCTTTGGGTAGTCTGAAGTGAAGTTTTGCTACTCTTGCAGTATTTAAGATTATGTTTTACAAAATTAGAAACATTATTGATTTGGGCATTTCATTGCTAGATGAAAAAAAAAAAAGAAAATCAAAATTGCATTCTGAGCAATGCTGAGTCATTCTTTCTGTACATTGCTTTTTTGGTTTATTTGTCATATTCAATGATTTTATCTTTATGCCTAATACATAATGTGGATTCTGCTTTTCATTGGAGTCTAAGGAAATGTAGCTGAAAATGAAAATTTCCCTTTGCTACATGCAACAACTATATCACATAATCCACTAATAATTACAACTGCAGATTAATTCCAAATATATGAATTTGCAGATAACTAAATTCATGTGGTATTTAGGAAGTACATGGTGGGATGAACTTGATAACATTTTAAAAAGTTCAGAAATTCCAACTTGAGACAGTTGTCAAGATTTTTAAATGTAACTGCCCATGTGTAGGCAACTAGATAAAGATCTGCTGCCTAATTTTCTGCAAGAAAAGTCTTCAGATTATTGGGAACTGGAAATTACCAGCCCAAGTGAAAATGACATTACACCCTCAGAGGGATTTAGTTGTCTCCTGTCACGTACATGCACTGGGCACTTTGTCCACTGTCCCTGTAGAAGATGAGTCACAGCCATCTGTATGGTGCTGCTGCTTCTTCTCTAGACTTTACATCCAACAGAGCACATCTATAGTGATCTGAGTTCTGTTTCCCATTTCTAGGTAAACGGAATTTGAATTTGCAAAAATCTTACAAAATTAAGTCAGCATATGTCTTGATTTCCACAGGAATTCTGTACAAATCCTAGTGGTAATCTTGCAATACAAGATGGTATTGCAGCACTTGGTGACTATTTCAGTTTTCATATAAAGCTTTCCAAATGGATTAGAGAGCAGGTCAGCACTGATGACCCCATTTACCAGTGGGAACATTTAGACACAGACTTTCTCAAAGTCACAGAGCAGACTCAGAGCACAGCCAGGACAGAATTTCAGTCTCCTCAGTACCAGGAGAGCAGAGGAGAGTGGAGGCTCCTCAGAATCCATGGTGTAGGATCCTTTGTGGCATGCCTCACACCTGCACCTATGGCTTAAGCACAGCCCCAGGCTTGCAGCTGTGAGGTTTCTGCCTGACCAGTATCTCAAGGATACGTCAAGGACTGAGTCGTGCTCCTGATGAATAACTGCTGCTTGGGGTTTTATTACATGACAGCACAGCTCAACTCCTCAAAACCTGTCATGTCTCCTGGGTGCCTGGCTCAGGGATGTTGCCTTTACCGATGAATCAGACCTAGGCACGACTTTGAGATGTGCCCCGTTTACTTGTGAGCACCACACAGCTGTGTTAGTTTTCTGCAATTGTCAGACGTGGAGGAAGAGGCAAAGTCTCATTTCTTTCTAATCACTCATGTTTTGCTTGAGCTCCCACTAATGAATTTAAAATACGCTCCACTGTAATGCAGATGCTCTCAGCCCATGTGGTGTGAGAGAACTGATTTCAGTGTTACAGTCTCCAGGCTGGGTATTTTGGAAGGGCTCACGTTCTGCTGCTGATACAGTTCTTTGTGTTGATTAGTGCAGATAACCTGAGATAACTGGTGTACCATCAAATTTCTTCTATAAATTAAAATGACAAAAAATAAGCCACTATAAAACAAGCATTTAGTAGATATGAAGAGGAACTACAGTAATCAAATAAGACTATAACAACATTTTCATGGCTCCGTGTCAGTGCCCGGCTGTGTTTCTGAGTAACTCTTCCTTTTGGTGTGGTTTTCCAGGTATGGAGCTGTGTCAGCGGGAACTCTATGTGCCCTTACCACTCTGTCTCAGCAGCTGGAGAATGAAAATGCTGTCGATGTTTTCCAGGTGGCAAAGATGATAAATCTTATGCGGCCTGGAGTATTTACAGACATTGTAAGTCTTTAAATGGAATATAAATAGACAGTTTACAAGGTTTTCATCTGAGACCAAAAGCATGAACTAAAACATGCATTGTGTATGTTATCAAGCCCTACAGCACCTGCTACCGAGCAGAATTTGCATTTGAACTTTTTTTTTTGTAGCTGTCATTTTTTATTAACCTCAAAGCCACACTGTAAGTCTCTGATTTGCACTTAAACTTATTTCTCCTACTTTGGAGGGGAGCACCATACAGGCAGTCCTAGCAGAGAAGGACCTTTCAGCTTGTCACCGTCTGCCTGCCAGCTCTGTGAGCTAAGCTGTGCTCTGTAGACCTGGCACGTTGTGGTCTGAAGGGATGCTCAGAGCAGGTGAAGCTGCAGGGAGATGAGGCTCCTCACTGAGTGTCCAGCAAGAGCAGCCCCCTTGCCTCAGTGTGCATGGCACAAGGTTCTGCCACCCAGGGAGTGGCCTGGGGCTGAGCTGTGGCCTCAGGTTTCATCCTGCCCTCCTGAAGTGTTTAATAGTATATCAGAAATAATATAATCTACCCAAAACTGGTGTTTGGGTTGACAAGGTTAAGCTGGATGAACAGAGGTAATTGCTCTAACTCTATTTCTTTGCTATGTGTATTCTTCTGGTAATGAATATCCCACGGCCTTCCCTGGAAACGCCAAATTTAAGTGCTACTCATTTATGTACACTTAAAGGATTGAAATAAATGAGTTGTTCTTTCTTTTCCAGGAACAGTACCAGTTTCTTTATAAGGCAATGCTAAGCTTGGTCAGCACTAAGGAAAATGGAAACGGTCCCATGACACTGGACAAAAATGGTGCTGTGATGGCCAGTGACGAATCTGATCCCGCAGAAAGCATGGAGTCTCTTGTCTAATTGGAAACCTGAAAAGGCACTTAATTTGTAGAACTTCTGAAGACTGAGTGAACTTTTTTGAGGCCTTTTTTGCCAGACTCTAGGTTATACAATAACCCAATTACTTTTTTACACTGATAAAAGTTTTGATATTTATTTTTTGCCATTTTATGTCTTAATGGTATCCTACTGAGCATTTGCACCTCTGTTTATTTCACACAGTGAAACGCAATTTTATCTAGTTTGCACTATATGATCAGTGTTACTGCCTATAATATCCTAATCCAAGACAAGCCCTGATGTGACATTCCATGACAACAAACATACGCTTTTTCTGTTTTGTTTAAATGCAGTGAAGTTTTGCTAACGACAGTGACCCTCAAATCTTAAATCTTGAATGCTAGGCCAGATGGATTCTTTCTACAACAGATACTGTACCCCTTCGTACCATATTTATTATTTTATGATCACGTCAAAGTTTTGGTAATGGTGTTCTGCATTCCAGTGGAGTGGATGAGCAGTGTTCATCCTTTCTTGACAAAATGTGGCAGGTGATTATTAGCTACAGTGAAGGTGTAACAGCCTTATGGAGCTGAAACAATTATTTCTGTATTGTTTCAAATTGCTGTGTTGTACACATACAGGCCTGAGGCTTGCTTCACATGGAATATATAAATTACATACAATATAATTATAAATTAGATGCAATTCCTATGTGGGATGCGGTGATAAGTTTTGAATTTACAATTTCAAAGTTTCCCCATGTATTCAGGAAAATGTTGATTTTTGTTTTTAACCAGCCCTGTGACAGGAAAGTATTCTGGTTTTATTTTCATCGGAGCCAATACAGTGAGAAATCTACTACAACCCAAAATCAGACCTGTTTTCAGATATATTAAAGGTAGCAATATTTTACATTACTAAGCTATTCAATATTTTAAACACATCTAATTTCCTTACTATTTCTTGAATATGACCTCACACCTAATGGTATGTTACATGATGACAGGCGTTTCTTAATTTCATAACTGTTAGATGCCATTTTTACAGGTGTGTAATTTTCATACTTTAGTGCTAAAACATAAAGTACTGATCCATATTTACTGGTGAAGCAAACTAATAAAAAAACTACCTATAAAGTTACATTCTCCCTCTTTTTTTTTTGCCAGACTAATTCTTTAGCGCAAACCTAGCTTATTGTGTTTTCCCTCTCACGCCAATAAAATGGTTTCCCCCAGATTATGTAAAGCATTATTGTTTGTAGCATTTAAGTTTACATCCTCACTGGCTCCCTCTTCCTTTGTATTTGGTTGCAATTCAACAAAGTCAATCCCTGTTTAACAAAAGAAGTAAGTACATGCTTAATTCTCCTGAAAATTAAAATTAATTGTGCCCTTCATAGCTTGGCTGAGTAGGGAGGGGTTATTGAATCTGCCTGGAAAAGGAAATATGTGATTTCAGCCATCCTGACCCTCGGTGTACAGTTAAAGGCCCTAGCCCTTATATGTGGCATTAATTTCTTCGCTTCTAAACTACAGAAAACGTGCATTGTAATTTTTCAGGACTTGTCAAAATATTACAGCTTTTTTTTTTTTCATTTAAATGTAAACCTATTAATTTCTGCCAGTCCAGTCTTGCTGAAATACAGACATTTGGCGAGGTTCTGTGTATTTTCACTCACAAGGAAGCTGAATGCAAACTGCTTAGAAGGATATTGAGAGTAGATATGTTGGTTCAGAACGTCTTAAGGTGCAAACTGATCAGGCCTCGCTGAGAGCAGAGGAGCTGTGCAAACTGGTATGTGCTAACATTTGGCCTTTTATCTTAATAAGAGAAAGATTCAAAGCATTCAAGGATTCATCAGCAACCTTTTACACAGTCACCTTTTCCTTCTCAGTTTGTTGAATCCCTCCATACAAGCAATCTCAATAATTGCTAATGCCAAACAATATAGTAAGCCCATGGTTTCAGTAAGGAAATCCCAATTCCAGCAACAGCTAGTCCAAATAAAATATGTGCAGAATGTTTCAAAAGATTGTAGTTTGCATCCCCTCTGCACTGCATGGAGGTGGGAGCCAAGTAGGAGTTAGGACTGGCCCTCCAGCCACTGCACCCCAGTAACAGAATGGTTTAAGTAAGTTTTCAGGTGCTGCTCCCTGCAAGGACTGGAAGGTTTTGCTGAGCGGTTTTCTGGCAAGCCTGCATCAGCCCCAGGCTGCTGAGCCCCCTTGAGCCCCCGCTCCTGAACCTGGCCCCAGCCAATGCCAGCTGGTAGCACAAAGCGACCCATGAGCTGGATCACTTCAATCTAAAAGTATTTAAGTTCCTGGGGAGGTGTAGGGAGAAGTTAGAAATTCAAACCTTGACAACTAAGTGACACAAAGATTACTGCAGGCATCAAGAGGGTTGGATTTGTTCAGTACTTTCAGGTGATTACTTTTCATTTCACTGGCATGATGGAAGACAACTGTGGTTTGTGACACACTGCCTGAATACCCTTGGTTTAATCCCTTACCTTCTCACAAGTTTTAAGCATCAGTGAATGAAGGCTGCGGGGGTTGAACTTCGGTAGATGCTTTGGAAATCCATGCATTTGCATTGGCATTTTCCAACACCTGAAATACTTGCTTGGGGTTTAATCCATGGGGAAATAATGTACACAGATGTTCTATGAGTTCTCCGTGGATTATTTTGTGAGGGAGCTCAAGCTGTATGTTAAGTGCTGTGCTGACAGCCAGGTAGCCAATAGATGGTAGTGATGCACGAGGCTTGAAGGGGTGGAGCTAGAAATTGCGTGTGAAGGTCAGGATTAAGCACACAGAAGAGCCAAATCTATCCTCCTGTAAGCAGCTGCAGTTCTGCTCTCTTACACAGGTTTGCACCCTTTCCTTGGGACTGAGTGAGTGGCAGAAGGAGCAATGTCTGCTCAGAAATGGGCACTGATAAACTCTCCTGATGCTCCCACGAGTGTCCGGCCAAAGTCCTGCTCTGAAAATCACCACCTTGCTTTTGGGACCCCAAGCCCCCCGCTGCACCCAGCTCCTGGCATTCAGTCAGGATGTCTTTCAAGCATCAAAGGTTCCCAAGCAATGTGCAGGTCTGCAAATTAAGAGAACCTGAGAACATTCCTAAATCACTGCAGAGTGTGGTCCTCAGCACCAGCCCTGAGAAATAAGGACCACAAGGACTGAAGCACACGTGTCTACATTTAGAAAATACCATTTCTCCATGTCTTGCACGTGTCCTGTGCCCGCAGACCGTGTGAAAGACGTGAACTGTGTCTTGAGACCATAAGAGCAGCCAAGCTTTCCAAGCGGGAATGCTTGGAAAGCTTCTGTGTCAACGTCTGAAATAGGTGGCAGGCTCAGAATAGCCCATCCCCCAAACACTCCTGTATGTGAGCTTGGCTTTGGTAGGGAGGAGCTGGTGGGGCCGCTCAGGTGTGCAGGGTAAGCACCGAGTCTTCTGCAGGATCAATGTCTAAAGAACATTCGTTTTAAACAGCATTTGTCCTTAGTGTTTCAGTGTCTGTTTCCAAACGCTAACTTAGAAACAGGGAAAAAGAAAAATCCAAACCCCTTGAACTTTTCCTTGTAAGTGACTGTTTCTGTACTGTGAGTCTGTTCTAGGTTAGTGGAGTCATTTACAGGATCTGCAAAATTTCAGTTGTTTTTCCGGTTTCTGACTGCTCAAATTGCTTGAACACAGAGTGATACATTGGAACATTAGGAGAAGAATCTTTATGATACAGCACAACTGCCTTCTCATTAATCCTTTTTAAAGCTGATGTATTTTATTTAAAAGCTAAAAAATATAGATATGGATTCTACCAAAGATACATGCTACTAATTCTCAGCAAAACAAAACCGACTTAATTAAAAAAAAATGTAGTTGTCTTGAAGATTTAGCAGTCTTTCTCAAATTCATGTCTTTTGACATCAGATCTTTTGTTCTGAAGTTTATGTTCAAATGGTGCCAGTGAATTTTTATATGAAGGGAAAATGCCTATTTGTTAATCTACTGCATTGCTTTTCTTCTTTTTCTTTTTCTCTTTTTTTTTCAGATGTAATTCACTGTTACCCCTTTGCTCTTCTTCTCCTTGTTGCCATTCTAACAATGTGAACTACATTGGCTTCACTTATCAAAGGAGAAGGAATGCAAAAATAAGGAAAGAGAGGAACTGTAATAAAGAGATTTGGCCTCTACTTTGTCTTAGCTGTTAAACTGTTTTTAGTGTTTTTGTTAACTATTTGCAAAGGGAAGCATTTTCTACAGAGGATAATTAATTTCAAGAAAAATGTCTTGAGTTTTAAGAATAAACGTCTCCAAAAGAGGAGATAGTCAATTTTATACAATGTCACAACTCTCCAACATTTGGGGTAGTGACTTTTTTGTTTTGTTAGAACACTTGAGACTAGCAAGCAGCCATTGTTTCTAAAGACCGAAGCATTCATGTGTACTCCTATTTTCTTTTCCTTCATTTTTAAAATAGCAAAGTCATTAAAACTGTAAATATTTTGTTGCTTAGATAAGCATCTTCTGGGAACTTTGTATCTATGGTATATAATCATAGAATTTTATATTTTCATATAAAGCTAATTTTTTTCTAGTTTCACCTCCTTCCTAGTTCTGTGGTGGCTATGTGAATACAAACCTTCTGTGTTTCAAGGTAGTGAGACACCATCATCACACTCCAAAAAAGATTTCCACACATGTCATTTCTTTGGGGCAGTGATTGTGAAAATTGGAATTTTTTTTTGGATTCCATTGTCAGTGTGTGCAACAGGAATTAGACTTAGCCAGTCACTGGATACGTTTGTCTCATTGATCCATTCAAAAGAAAAATAAAAATGTGGTGTTTGGTTTGGGGAAAGGGTGGGAGGGAGTATTTTGAGGGAGACTTTTTGTTCATTTTTGGTTTTTGTTTGGGGGTTTTTTGTAACTTGAAGAATCTTCTTTTTGTTATGTTAAACTATATCAAATCATTCTATTATAGTGTTATTTAATATGTAAATTGTATTGCTATACATAAAATAAAGTATGGTTTTTGATGTATTTACAGACTTCTTCCTTATTTGCATTGGTACACATGAGGAACAGATGCAGGAGTCAGTATTTCATTGTCCCAGGCGTGCAGGAAGAATGATGAGATCCAAGGCCTGCTTTAATTAGATCTGAAATTTCCAAGCAGTACTCAGCTGGGAACTGTCAGTGACAGTGGAGTTCACTGTTCCCTTCTTAATTGTCCCCAACTATTAGCTGCCAGTAAATAACCCCATCCCTTTCCACCAGTGCTCCTCCCCAGACAATTGTGACCCATCAAAATCCCTTTTGGAAGGGGGACTGTCTCCATTCTGAACAGGACCTCAGATCCTGAGCTTTCTTGCCAGCTCCTTTGACGTGCCCTTCCTTTGATCTATTTCTGGCTTACCAGCCTGGAGGAGCAGGGGCTTCCACCAAGCCACCACCACCCGGCTTACTGCCATAAATGGCATTGCTCACTAACCCCAGCACTGTGGCAGGGAAAGCAGAAGTACTCATTCCCATCTCAGACAGACTGGGGGGGTACAGGTGTTCCAAGTTCTGGAGACAATGCAGCAAATATCCCCCATGGAGTGCACTGGTAGTCACACCTTGCTGCTCCAGGCAGGAGCTGTCACCGAGGTGGGCACACGTGATGCCATCGATGCTCTCCGTGTTTTGCAACAAAACCTTGGCAGCTCCGCACGCCACCTCCTATTCTGGTTCTGTGCTCAGGGCTGCGTTACCTGTTTTGTTGTTCTCGGGGGGAAGCTGCTCGGGTTTGTGGACAGATTCTTGTTGCAATCTGCTGCTGGCACGGCGGCTGCCCAGGCTGGCAGCGCCTTCAGAAACACGGCAGCACTCAGCCTCCGGAGCAGCACCTGCACAGGGACAAAAACATCAATAACTCAAACCGCTTGTTCATGTAAAATTGCTGGTTACAATCAATGCACTACATCTGCTGCCTTTTGTGTTGCTGCATTCTCACCTGTAAGGTCTGTGCTCTGGTTGACTGGGAGGAAGAGAGATCCCGGAACACTGGATGGGGGCTGTGATCAGCAGGACACCGCACAACAGCCTGGTGAGCCTTGCCAAGCCCCCCAGCTCGTGGGGTGCTCCCTCCAGCCCCTGCTCTGGGGTGCTGCCTCATGTTGCAGCCCAGCAGCAGCTTGACACCATCCCGCCAGCAGGTCCTGCTGCCTCGTGGATGAGCAGCAGGGAGCTGATTCCCAGCGTGCCACACCTGCTCTGGGGGATGCTCCAGCACCTCCAGTGGCCTCTGTAAGTTTTCCAGGCCAGCAGCAGGCACTCAGGGGAAGGTTCCTCTGCCCAGCCTGGCTGCTTCACCCCCAACAGGGAAGATGGCAGCCCCTGCATGCACAAGTGGGTGGGTGCACAACACTTCACAGCAACAATAAGGGTAAAGAGTTGTGTAAATCCTGCTTGTCTGGGAAGTGCCTGAAGGATGGAGCGGGTGGCAAGCTGAACATGAGCCAGCCCCACCTGCTGCAAGGTAGACACGTGCAGGTCTGGCAGGTCTACACTGGGACGAGGTAAGGACATCTCCCAGTCTGCTCACAGCAGGGTTAAAACCGTCTCATTTTGGAAAGGGAGATCCATACAGGGAAAAAAATGTAATGCCACTGGAGATGGATAAAAGGAGAGCAACAGGGATGGTCAGTGAGCTGGAATCCTCTGAGCAAAGACAGGATGAACTGGGACATTGCCTAGCGAAATGATGGAGAGAGAGGGCCTGGAAGAGTCAGGAGCAGAGAGGCTTTGAGGCTTGTCTCCTGGTACTTAAATCACCACTCCTGGAGGAATGGTATAACTCTTCCTACATCTTTGATAGATATGACAAAAACCAGAGTTTGACAAGCCACAAGGAAGGTAGGGATCAGGCAGTGGGAACATGACCTGGGGCAGCGATGGAACAAGAAAAACAGCTCTGTAACAGCTACAAAAATCAGGACAGCCCAAGGCAGCTCCTTAAATGAAAAAAACAGCATTTTTTCTAGACAGTAGCACATCTGAGGTGAGCCCCCAGCTGCTGCCAGCCAGGTCGTCATTGCACAGACAACAAACAGGGCAGAGGTCCCTGCACTGCCAAGGTCGTGCAGCATTTACTCCAGGAGGGCCCTGCTCCTCCTGAGACCTCCTGGGGAGCAACAGAGGCAGGAGTGGAGGACAAGAGAAAAGGCAAAGCCTTGGAGAAAGTACTTGGATTCCATGCTTGGGAATGCACAGGGAAGAGGCCTGGCTGAGACCTGTATCAAATGGAAAGATGTAGTAAGTAGTTCATTAATACTTTGGCAACAGAGATATGATTTACCAGCACTTCCCACTACTAACAATATGCCTGAAATAATTGGTGGTATCAGGAGATTCCAACTTCTTCTGAAATAAATAGCTAACAAGTTTAGCCTTTAAGGCTTCCAGAGGCTGCTAGCAGTCGTCTTAAGCAGGCACAAATAATAGTGGCCTTTTTATTAAATGGATTCAAATGCCAGAAGGTGTATTTTCAAGACCTTTTACAACATAAAAATAATTTTGATCAATTGCTTGGTCCCAGTCCTATTACTTAGCAAACTTGAAGCCCCACAAAGTGTTTCCTGCACTGTCGTGTCATCCCCACCTGCTGGCAGCCACCTTATTGATCACTGGTGATTTCTGCTCCCCTTTGCTGCCAATCAATGTTTTTGATGTCTTTCTGACTTTGTAATACATGAAGAAGCAACACTCACAAAGCAATCTTTCCTGACACTGTGTTCAATCAATCTGACAGTCACTGGGCTTGCTTTTCTTTTCTAAAGTTGTTATCTTCCTTATGTCTTGAAATCCTTGTTTAGGAGTGAACGCCTGCTTCATTCGTGTTTTATGCTATGGTTTTGAATTTTGAAAAGATTCTGCATTTCAGTTCCATGTCTCTTATGGGAGCTGTTTCAAATATTTCACATTTCCCTGTTCCTGTGTCTGTGAGCCATGCTTTCTGCACAGCTCATCATTTCTGTCACTCCCAATTCAAACCCTGTTGGTCCTGTGTCCCATATCACAGAATATCCTTGCACTAGATCTAATCATAAATACTTTGTTCCTTTGTCTAAGGAGCTGCTGAAAGAGAAAGAGTTTTTGGGTCAACATCAGAAGAAAGGCAGAAGGTATGTGTCTTTTTTCTTGGGAGAAGGCATTCTTGGCTGGAAGCCCAACGCTCAATATAGGGAACGTGGCACAGCCCCCCATCATCTGTTTCAGTGGGGTTTTTGTTCTAAAATGATGCCCTGTCTGCAGGATGAGAGCAGCAGACTCTGACTGCTCAGGCAGGGAATGAGATACTGAGGCAACAGTGGGAACCTCCAAATAAAGCCCAAATAATAAATCTAGTACAGACTCTTTAAAAATACTTTCACATTATAATAGAGAAACAGTGGCTTCTCAGCCATGCATCACACAGACCCCCAGAGTCTCCTAACATGAAGTTCTGTCAGTCAGTCTAGAGTTCTGAGATGCTGCAGGTCCCTTCCATGAGAGAGAAGGCTGTGACCCTCTCCAGTTCCTTGCTGAGAAGGAAAAGCACAGGGAGAGCTGATGAACTCGACAGCAGGATAAAATGAGATCATCAGTCTTCTCTCAGCCAATGCATGGGAGGGAAATGATGATCTCTTAAGGAAAGCCTGGCTGTTTTTTCTCTGCCAAGGGGTTCCTATGGGGTGCACAAGATGGATGGAATGGAGGTGTCCTGCATGTACTACATAAATGAGCATTTTTCTGTAACATGGTGCTTATTGTGTTTCATCAGCACACAATCAAGAAGAACAGAAAACCATAGAAAAACAATAAATTGAGGCCTTCATTACATGCAGCCTGATGGGACCATCAGCACCACACTGCTTCATTCTCCTAACAGTTTCAAGTCATTATCTTCAATGGTATTGGCTCAGTGTCAGAACTGTTGGACGAACTCTGAGTCTGATCATCAGATGAACATTTTAATTTAAAATATCATTTAATGTCATTTAAATTAAATATCATTTCGTCATGAATCTGAATACACTGTGACCAAAAGAGGCTGTTGGCTTTTAGCTGTAATATATGTAGCTGTATAAAAATGGTGACACAGAATAAAAGGTGACACTTTATTTATCTAGGTACAGAAAGGTTATCACACTTTGCAACTAGCAAGGAAAGTTCTTAGTGCTGCTTAATACTAGACTTTAAGCTGAAAAACACCATTATTGGACTGGGGTGGAATTGTAAAAACTCTTAAAGGTTCAGTACCTCAGGTTATGAAAGGCTCTGCCTTCTGAATTTTAGTGCTTTAAGTAAGCCTCCTTATAACTTAAATCCAATTTTCTAGATAGCCTCTTACTTTGAGCCTCTTAGACATATGTTATGCCTTTGCCTGAAAGTCTCCCAGTGACCTGTAAATTGATTGCAGCCTGTGAAATTGGCCATAAGTAAATCTTTGCACCTTTTTTTTCCCCTCCCCTGTTGTCTGAAATAAAAAGTATGCAGGTGGCTTTCTTACACTCAGGCTATAGATCCTATATGGACTTCAGAAGCACTATTGACCTCCTAGCAGTGTGTATTAGGAGGAATAACTGATTCAAGCTAATCTGGTCAGATGAGCAGAGCCCTGTCACAACACAGTTTTCTCTATTTGTCAAAATTCTCCTCCAGTTTCTCCAGTCTGAGCCATGGGTGCCTGATCAGCCAGGGCTCAGCACCTTCCAGTCCCCAGTGAAGATCAATGACTGGTCTTTGATTCGTTGGCTTCAATAGCTTCTGAAGCACCTTGTTGTGCTGGTATCCACCACGAAGGTAAGGTATGTAACTGCCAAAAAAAGATATTAAGGTGGAATTTTGTCACATAAAAGGTAGGACAAAAAGAAATTGAATAAGCTCCAAAACGACAGGCAAAAAGAACATGGTGATTTAATATATATTACATGAAGTTGCTCAAATTACACTGAAGTTCTTAAATAAGGAATACTAGTACACCCCCACTTTTTATGTCCTTATTTCTTTCTGGGTTTATGCCCCTTTCACTGCATGTAGCTGGGTTAAAAAACAGTGCACAAGATGATAAAGCCAATTTTGCAAATAGCCACAAAGTCACAGACACATGGCACAAAATGCTGACCCAGTCCAATGCCCTCCTGGTGGTTTGCAGTTTGTTCACAAAGTTGCTTTGGGGCAGCTGCATCCCCATAGATTTTGAGCCAGATCAGGAAAGTCCATTCTGTCACAAATGGCTTAGAAGGCACCATTTTGGGTGCTTTGAGCAGATGTTTGTTATTGCCAGGCATTTAATGACAGCCTCAGCAATGAACAGCCCTGATCAGGGCTGGTGTCTTCTGAGCACACAGCTATCATCTCTGCCCAAATTTTCTGCTTGAATCATGTCTCACCCTCTTTTCTTCCTCAGATCTACCCAAAATAGAGAGTAAAGTCCCATTAAAACTTCTGAGTAAATCCAAAAAGCATGTCCCAGAAAGGTAATACTAACTTTGTATTCTTTGCCTTTTGGAGCTCTTATTCCACATTTTGCCTGCACTTCAATTTTTATTGATTTTCCTGTGCCACCTCTCAGCATCCTTCCTAGGCAGCATGATGCATTAACTTTCCATATAATGAATTTTCCCATTTGGTTCTGTACTCTGAAATACACCCACCTCTAAATGAGATTTCAACACTCTGCATTGCTGATTTCCAGCTGCATGCCATAGCCCTTGTTTTTCATAGGCTGGGAACACCAGAAGAGCCCTCTAGACCCAGAGGTCTTGCTTTTAACACAATCACTGCTGTACTGGGGGGGAGGAGAGCTTTTATATTTTTATACTAGTTCCAACAATGAAGTTATTAAAGCTATTTTCTACCCTGCAACAAAGCTACCTGATGATGATATTGTTCCTGCCTTTAAACTAATTTTATTTTAGTACAGTGCATTTGCAGGCATCATAATCCTATTGGTGCATGTTATTCCCACTTAATGACTGAAAATGCGATGTTTGGAGAATGGGTTTGTTCTGGGTTTTTTGGGTTTGGGGATTTCTCTGTTTAATTTTATCTACTGCTATAATATCAGAAGATAAGACAATTTATTCACTAAAATCCTTCCGATCCATTGCTTTGTCGACTTCATTTTCCTGAGAAGGATACAAGGTACTTTTGCAAAGCAGTATGGAGAAAGACCTACAGTTATTCCAGGTAGGATGCATCCACACAACTAAGGGTCTGTCCCAGCCATGGTACAGAGCAGGAAGTATGTTTGTAGTTCAGCTTCTCATAGGAGAGGAATATTTATTTATTTATTCAATAGTTTATTTATTTATTTATTTAGTCAAGTCTTCCACATTGGATTTGGAAAATTGTGTCACTAAATCCACATCCTCTCAAGGGTGGCACCTCTGCAGTGCTGGGGATATCACAGTCTTCCTAACCTGAATGGCAGCAGACCTCCAAATAAAGGATCCCCAGATCTTTTATTTTCATTCTTAACTATTTGCTGGATTTTAAAAAATTCTTTTCACCTTGCATAAAGCCGGACAGAGATTTGTTTCACAATTGTCATTACAAAAATTACAGCTCACATTATAGCCCAAAAGCACTATTTTGAGTCCCAGACTTGAGGCTTGAGGCATTTTAGAAAGTAACGAGACTCAGGAGAGTGGAATTTTAGCCTTCCTACAATTATGGTATTTGTGTAAAGGACACAAACTCTGAAGTCTTTTTCAGACACCCACATGAACCTGAGATCCAAGGTGGGGACGGGGTACTTAGTGACCAGGCTGGCACAGGAGGACATTGTCCCTCTGAGGTGTCCAGCTCTGTACCTACGGTTGGGGGATGCCACCTGGTTGACATGGAATAGCTGCTGCTGGGGGTGACTTCAGAGGACATCACGTCACTCACCTGGATTGCACAGCTGTTCCATGCTCTGTGGTAACAAACCATTTCTCCCTGAAACCATCATTGCCTCTGCCCAGCTCAAAACCTGAGCTTCCCAATAATGCAGCAGCGGAGCAGAAATACATCTCCCTTTCCTCCCAGGTCAGTTCTAGCCTAGTTCATCTCCTACTTACAGAAGGATCTTGGGGGGCATAAGCAAGTGCTTAAAAACAAAAAAGTATTGAAAAAGGGATCTTTTATTATATGTATACCCATTATGGCCATGTTTTGTATTAACCTTCCTTTTATATTTAATAGGAATTAATAGATATTTTCACAAATCGGTCTCAAATGTTACAGGTGATTGCAGAGTTCAGCAGGTTGATTATTACTGCAATAGAGCATTATCTGCTGATGAGCTTGTAACCCGTGCTATCTGCTTGTTGTTCATGTTATCTATTAATAATTTATAAACAAACCTCATTATAAGGCTGTAGTATCAACTGCAACAGATTACAGCAAAAACAGGCAGGACCCAGGCACTAAAAAGTTTCTCTGTGCAGCTAATCCTGGCTTCATTATGTGTTCCTTGTTGAATTTTTTCTTACGCTCTTGATATTCTGGAGAGCTCTGCCTCTTCCTAGGACATGGTTATCAATAATCTGTGGGCTGTGTTTTCCCACATGGCAACTGATGCCTGTAGCAGAAGCTGAGCTCTTGCTGTTGTATTGGTACAGACAGGTTTGGGAACAGGACCAAGAGTTCACTAAAAATCTTCAGAGCAAGCAGAGCTCTACACAGGCTTGTGGCTCTGAGTGCAGCAGTGAGGCCACAGCAATGGCCATCCCTGGGTTGTTGCCTTCAATCTTCCTTCCACAGGAGTCCTGTCTAGTGTCTGAGGACACAGCTTCACCAGTGCACTAAACTGTGTTTTTGTCCTGGGCCACGCCAGATTTATTTCACTAAGGTGGTCACAACACAAAGTACTAAACCTACAAACAGAAACACTTGCTGTAAAATGGATTAAGACATTCCCAAAGGACAAGGAGTGGTTCTTTTCCCGATTTGTGTGTACAGAAGAGGGAAAAGCTTAGAGAAAAAAAGTGGTATATGCTCAAGTCTTCAATTTTTCACAACAGTCACTTTCCAGTGCTATCTAAATAGCAAGTCAACCTCTTTTTTTACAAAATCCTCTGCACTTGAATGTTTTCTGCCAGTCCACCCTCACAAAGTGGCATGAGAACACTGACAGCCACAAGTGCTCAGCTGCAGGATCTGGCTTTGTGAAAATGAATAGCAAAGCTGGAAAGAGTAGGTTCTTCACCAAAAAGAGTAGTACAGTCATCCACAGTGTACACATGCTTGTTAAAATCCATTGTTCTGAATTCATGACAGCACACCTTTCATTGGAGCCCCTTTGGGCAAGAGACACTCTCAAGCCATCCAGGAAGAGCAGCTGGTCTGGGCAGACGCTCAAGGCAAAAATCTGGGCTTTACCGAAGCCATGGGCAAAGTTCATTTTGACTTCAACAAAGCCAAGGCTTTTCTGTCACCTTACTGCTACATTTCCTGGCTTTCAACATTACTGCATATTTTTGTGAGCAATTTTAGGCAAACCTATTTCAGTCTTCTGACAAAGATATTCACGATGAATAGTAATTATTTTGCTGTAGTAGTATCCTGGGACCTTAGCTGTAGACCCACGTGCATCCACAGCAGCAGTGTGTGGGTGAATAATAAAGAGACAGTTTGGTTCTTTATTTATGGATGGTGCTCTTTACCTTATCCTCAGACATTTACATGAAGGAGTTTAAACTGACAAGTAAACACAAAGATGTGGATAGAATCTCTGGTTCAGGATGTGCCTGGTCTACAGAATGCCAAAGCCTGGTAAGAATTAATGTCTGCTGCTCCTTGTAACCTTCCCTGCGTATCCTCTATTGTCCCTACTTACAAACAGGACACAGTCTGGATTTTCCTATACTCTCGGTGATACCAATTTTTCAGCCTGTGTTATGTTGGGAAAATCTGTCTGGAACATCACTGGTGTAGTGGCAAACAGATCACAATCCTGCACCCTGACAACAAATGGATGGTTCTTTCTAAAGAACTCCTATGATGTTGCCTTGCTTTTCCATAAATGGGGCTTTGCAGAACATTTTTACAGTGCACAATGAATGATGCCATTTCTAACTTAGTGTTTCCACTGAGATTAATCTGATTTTCTACATGTATTTTGGCCCATAAAGTAGGCAGTAATCTAACTGCCTTTTAAAAATCTTACTCAAAGTAAACAATTTTCCCAAACCACATTTACAATAAATCTCAGTCTTGTAGGCTGTGAGATCTTTCACTGTCTCTCTTCCTCCTCACCCCCATATCATGCTGAGTCATTTTCCAAAACTAATCCAGTTGCTTTTCTATGAGGAATGAATGAAATATAAAGTGAATGAAATCTAAACATAGACTACACCAGGTAGATGACAAGAAGGAAGACATATGTTATCATAACTTCCCAGCCATGCCAGAGTTGTATTTCCTCATAGTCCTCCAAGCATATGCAGTGAGACCACACAAAGAAAGAAAAACTCTCAATAAAGTATAAGGGAGAAGAAAAATTCCCTTTTTCCTTAGATGTGTATTTCCTTTCCACTCTATTCTAAACACAAGCAATTAATTGGAACTGATCCTTTACTGGCAGAGATTACCTTGGTGATGTACCTTGCTACTTTCACCATGTTTTGTGGGATTTAGCCATGCATCCCAGTCATGCTTTCATGATCTTTCCTACAAGTAACACTCACATTTTCTCACACATGAACAGACATTAATAAGCATTCCTACACTTCCTTACGTGTCTTTTAGTGCAGAGACAACAATCCCTTCTCAGAATCTGTAACTAAGACAATTCAAAGTATATTAAACTTACACACCATGTTTTTCAAATCTAACTGGGAAAGCATAATTTTAATCAGCCCTGTTTGATTATTCCAGTTGGCACAATGTGTAAAAAGGTATCACAAATTATTTTGAGAGATTACCCAATTACAGAGAGACATTTCCAGAGAGGAAATTTAGAGCATCTCAGTAATGGCTTGATTAATACACCAGTCATATTTTAGCAACAGATCGTTTGATTGCTTATATAAACTGGTTTCATTCTGCTTGCTTTAAATACAGAAAAAAACTAAGTAGATAAGCAGCTCTATGAACAACAGAACCAAGGAGCCTGGTTTTCTATAGATTTGAGTTGGTAGGAAAAAAACCTACATGAACCCTCTGACATCTTACAAATTGTAAGCTCTCCTTACTACTATTCTTTTTCTCTGAGTAGCCATCTATTTTCAAAAAAACTTTTAGAACTTTGATGTCTTTGGGACTAGTAAACTATTTAACTTGGTGTTAAATTTGGCTGCAATTGGTCAGCTTCAAAAAGCTGGAAATAGAGACGTGTGCATGCATGTGTGCACAGCTACGTACACACACACACAGAGTATGAACACATAAGCCTTCTCTAAATAGAAAATCATTCCCTTTAAGAAACTGATATAAACTGCTGTAACTACAGGTTTTGCCCATCATGCCCATTTTCAGAAACTAAACTGCCAACCATCAACTGATATCATTCTTTGATAAGGTTTAACGAAGAAAATAAATGGTATTCCCTAAAGAAAGTAATTTTCTCATTCCTTGGAATGTATTTTTTATCATATTTCTTACTGCTTTATCTTTCCAAAGAAAGTCTCCTTTACTACATTACTGCTAAGCTGAAACATAAATGACAGAAAAGCAAGCATTGACCCTTTTCACATCAATGGCAGCACTGACATTTTTACCCAGCTATTCAAAGCCTGGACTCCACAGTGCTGTCCATAACTCTAATCATAAATAGAGTCTTGTTCAGTGAGGCCAAAGACAGTCAACTGCGCAAGAAAATCCGAGAATGCTGTTAGAACTTGCTGTTATTTGAATATTTTAAACTGACAGCATTTGAAAACCAACTCAAAAGCTAAAATTTAAATTCACCTGCCTTTCTGTGCCTTAGGCTATGAAATAAGTTCAGACAAACAGCCAACTACAAATAACGTCACGCAGGACTTTGTAATGTAAAGCTCGTAGTGAGATCACAGCAAATAGAAGGTTACATTAGGAATCCTACACAGACAGGACGATCTTCACAACACGGAGATGCTGTGTTCAAAGCATTCTCCTCCCAGTGCCTGAATGGAGTAGCAATGCTCTGCACACTTACTTAGCACTGGTGTCAACAAAAGCGGCCTGGCTTGGCAGGCAGAGCCAAGCCAACTGCACGAGTTGTACATTGTGTGGTTTTTTACAGATTTTCCCTCTGCAGTATTATCCATAGCCAGAGGCACAGAGCAGCAGGTGACTCGGAGCTTTAATTTCCAAGTTTTCTCTCAATCAAGACCAGCAGCTGATAACAATGTTGACACTGGTGATGGGATTCTGGTATTT
Organism: Melanocharis versteri; assembly: GCA_013397845.1. Taxonomy (NCBI): domain Eukaryota; kingdom Metazoa; phylum Chordata; class Aves; order Passeriformes; family Melanocharitidae; genus Melanocharis; species Melanocharis versteri. Next base: position 827,520 of record VZTG01010061.1, on the reverse strand, counting down.
CACCAGCAGGGCTCAACTGAACAGGTCTGCTATGAAAAACTTGCCATTGGAAAGGCTCTGCAAGTCAAGCTTCCATTCGAAGGTCACCAGAAAGCTGTGGCTCAGACTCCCAGTCACAGATGGGTGAAGGTCCGTGTTAAAATGACCCCATTCTCCCTCCCTCTCTATTCTGTCTAGAAGTTCACCTGTCTGATGCTTAAGCACTTCCCTAAAACTTCTGTGTTCAGTAGAAGGTTTATTCATTACAGAATCATAGAGAGATTTCGGTTGGAAGGGGCCTCAGAGATCATCTAGTTCCACCCTTCTGGCCATGGGCAGGGACACAAATGGATTACACCCATTTGTTCTTCTGGTAGCACTATAACTTTGTTTCAAAAGCTCTTTTTCACCAATATTAATATTATCATTCTATTGTTAGTAGAAAACAATCAGATACTCTTCCTGCTTCTGTTTTGATAAATAAGCCAAATATTTTAATCCTTTATCATAAAATGAGTTTGCTTCACTCTCTTGATCATCCTAAAAGCTTCTTCTACACCGCTTCATTTCTCTTGAACTCAGGTGACCAGAAACACACCAGAACCATCACAGCTGGTCAGATAAGTAGAATAACCCATAACAGGTTTGCAAGAAGCTCAGCTGAACAATTCTCTCAAAAGTCAAGAAGGATGAGATAATTCTTTTCCTCCATTTCCTGATTATGGGTAAACCTGAGGGGAGGGGGTTAAATTGAAGGATAGAGTATGAGCTGTAATTTGGGATTAGTGCAGATTATTTGTGTCCCTTGGAAGTATTCATTAATTATGCTTTTATATTACTTGGATAACCCTTGCCTCTCTCTCCTTCCAATTCATTCCTATAACGGAAATATTATACACTGACATTTATACTTCACACAGTGTTATAAAGCAAAGTTGATTCTTTTTATAACACAAGGCTTGAGCTATATAGATTCTGTTTGCTTTTCTTAGATTTATGTGATCATGCTCCTTGCTTCTCTGCTTTTAGGATGGTTGTTATTATTCTAAAGGTTTTGTTACATTCTCTCATACTTTAAAACATTTCCTGAAGAGAATTGTTTATCAAACCAGTATTTTGTGTTTCTAAGAAATATAACTTCTCTCCTTAAAAGAAAAAGGAAAACCACACCAACAACCAAATTTCTTAGAAACAAAATAGAGTAAAGAGATTAGGCAAAAAAAAAAGGTATTTGCATACCTTTTAAAATCTGTTCTAAAAGCTTCTCCTGACGCTTTTCATTTCTGGTTACCAAACAAGATACTATTAGACTTTTTTTAAACCTTTTTAGCACTGCTAAGGGTACTGCTCAAAATTATTGAAATTGCAGGTCTGAGCACTCAGCTGCTCTAAAAATCCGGTCCTTTGTGGGTCAAGTTGGTCATTTCCTCTGAATGAACACTTAAGAAAATGTTGGCTTTCAGCGAGTAGGTTCAGAATATGAATCCACTCTGGCAGAGATGGGAACAGAACTCAGGTTTTCTGACCGACTGATCAAATGGCTAGACTGTGCTATCACCAAGAAAGAGACTTTAAAGAATGACTCTGAAAGGTTATTTTCATTGAATTGCTGAGTACATAAAATGTGTTGAAAGAAAGGGTAAAACTTCTTGAAAGGGTTTAGAAATGGTTATATTTCTAATCTGTTGTGGTAGGATTTTCAACTCCAGTGTTCAGCGAAGCTAGACTGACAAATTTATTATAGTTATAAGGCTGAGAAACCTATTAGAAGAAATATAATAGAAGGTACATTTTTGTGAAGCTTTAATAGGAACAGAAACAATCCAACAAAAGACTAAATTCTGTAAGGTGGGAAAAGTCATTTATTAAATCTTTCTAAAAAGATTGACTGACCTTTCTTTAAAAAGTGAGGGTTTTTTTGTAAAAAATGAAAAGCTCAAGCTTCATAACAACAACCCAGTAAAAGGGTTTATTAGAAACCGGCTTCTTGTGCAAGTTCAGTTATTTTTATTGTCAGTAAATGTTGGTGCTATGCAGTAAGAGAAGCATTGTTGCCTCTCTAATTTCTCTCTGGAACTGAAGACATTCATAATAAAAGCATTCAAAATCTAAACTGAAATTAAAAAATAGAACACTGCTGCTCAGATTTGTATGGCAAAATCCAGAAACAATGGGCTGAGAATTCAGCCCATAAGGAAACTGTGCCAGAACTGTGAAGGTGGCGTTATTTCTTCTACCTCTGCTTACAGTAAAAGTCAAGCTATTAATATCAGGCATCTTGACAGTCGTATAAATGCGTGTATTAAAATTCAAAGTACTTTTTGCTGCTGTAGATGTATCATCATTACAGAATAAGACAATTTTAATGTACGACCATATGGCAATAGCATTACTTACAGTGGCTGAAAGTTATAGGGTGACTTGTACACCCAATGCAAATGGCCTGAAACTGAAGATGGTGTCCATCATCATCCCAGAGCACAAAGCTGAATAGTCCAGTTTGTTCAAAGCATTGTGTGAATGCAGTTGGAAGAGTGTTTAAATAACCAGCAGTACCTGCATGTGATTGAATTCACGTGAAATTAGCAAGCACTGACCTACTCCTCAGTAAACTTGCTATGGTTTCAAACAGGAATCTCAAAGCAGGCCAAAGCTGACAGACTTTCTGTCTGTGCAAAGTCAGTCTTGAGGAACTCCAATGAACCTCCACTAGGGTGTGAAAGACATAAGCTGTGGATAGTTTTGAAGCAGATGGTCAGACACTGATCAGGTACATAATTACAGGCACCAGTCTGAGGAAGGCAGTTTCTCAAAGCTCCCTACATAGGCTGGAAAGAACGATACCTCTGGTCCTTCAGAACAGCTCCAAACGCTCAGCCTCGGGCCTACATCGTGGTCAAGGAGAGCTGAGCTCTCTGCACTGATTAGGGAGGGGGCCAGGGAAAATCAGCCTTCCCTTGTGTAAACCATCTGACATGATTCTCTCACTTAGGAGCCAAAAAGTGTATTTCTGTCCCTCTTGTTCGCACGCACCTCTTCTGCTCTCAGGAGGAGTTTGCTGTCCATGCTGGGGAAGAAATATCCAGTCTACACAGGTAAGTGAAGTGCTGGTTGTAAGATCAAAGCTAAGCACCTCCATTCAAAGTACTCCAAACAGGAATAGAGAATGATGGTTCTCCAAGAGGTTTTTTTTATTGGGTTTCCTGTGTGCAGTTTAGGGAAAACAGACAACAGGAGTTGTTTGAAATAAAGTTTTAATTTACTATTGTAACATGCTGAGAAGCAATTAGATGCAAGTTAATTACTGTAAATAGTTATTATAATTATTTGTAAAACATTCAACTACCTGTACATCTAAGTCAGTCGAGACCTGTACCCTTTTTTTTTTTTTAAGAGGAGGCTTAATGTTATTACTTAAGGGCCAAACTATTTTTGTGAACTCTTCAAAAAGTAATAGCTATACCATAGACACTACTGATGGAGAGCACCTGTTGGGGCATGTATCCCCTTGACAAGACTGAGTGGGTGTATCAGCAAACTGTCTGAAGAATTGCCTAGGCTAGTTTATATCTACAGAACCTTAAAGGACTTTCCTCAAAAGAAAAAAAAATAAGAAAACAATTTGCAGCTGAATACCGATTTTCTTAGATTTGTTCTGTTTATCAGGTTTCTATCCCTACTTGAAGCATGAAGAAAAAATTGTCTTGTTAATATCTTTTTATCAGGAACATTATTTTTTTCTCTGACACTGGACAGTCTGCCCTGCTCTGATGCACAGTTTTATACCACACTTTGACAGGCACAACAGGCAGCTGGAGTTCCACCACTTCTGCGCCCTCACGCACACAGCTCTTGGTTCTTCCTCTTCACACAGGTCTTCCAGCTCTTTTTCTAAACTTGGCCCAGTCATCTCTAGTTTGCACCCATCAGCACCAGCTGATGGGTGCTGAGCCCATCATGGTCTGCTATTTGGGTTCTGGTTCACTTGAAACAGGTCTCCTGATGTGTGGGGGCAATTCCAACAAGCACACACAGATTACATTGGTTTGTCTAAGCATAGAGTAATGTGTTGGAAATTTTTTTTCAACAACATGTGACTTCCACATGTGTACCAGTGTTTCCCACACCAAATACACACCGTAGCTACCAAAAACGCAAATACAGGAATGTGCTGTTGAGTTGTCCTACCATTTATGAGCTTCATCTCAGCTCTAATATCCCTACTACAGAGAAGACAACAATTTGTAACGCAGGGCAGGGAAGGGTAGAGGACCTGCCAACAGAAAGGCTGAGAGCCAGGCTTCAAATATTGGAATGTGAAAGAGGAATTAGAAGCCCATTTTTTACCCTCCTAAAAGCCTGATACTTTATTAGCTCTCTCCTGCTCTGGGAGGGCATTTCCTTGCATGCCTTTGCCTTTTAGCTTGTAGTAACTTAAAGCAGCTTTGCACAGGGTTTGTGCAGTTGATTGAAATGCTGCCGACAGCCTCTGCAGCTGATAGGAAAACTGCCGTGAGCCAAGGTGATGGCCACAAGCTGCTCTCTCTGATGGGATTTCACGGCTCTCAGACTGTCCCGTAGGCCTGCTGCATTTTACCAGTGATACCACTCAACAAATGTTTATGAACAGATAGACCTCAAAGGGGATATTAAGCTGCTGTACCAACAGAGGTGTAGGTACCAAAAGGTAAGGGAAGGAATGAAAGTGGAAAGCAAAGCAAAAAAACCCTAAAATAAGTTCATGTCTTTAAAAAAGTTTTGAAGTGGTTCCATGTAAGAAAACTCCTTTCTTACAGTTTTCCCTTTGAAATACTGGTGTCTTGCAATCTCAATATATAAAAACATTTCCTTTTTTAAAAACTGACATATGGCAAAAATTGGTAGCAGTAAATAAACGCACATAAAGCTAAATCGTGCCATGCTAAATGTTAGTAAAAATGACAAAATAAAATACTATCTATATAAACTACGCACAGGTGTGTAGCATATTACAAGCAAAAAACATATCTTGCAATTATAAGCCCACAGTATTTATTTCAGTTGTCTGTAATTACATTTTATATATGTTTGTTTAGTAATATCAATCCAAGACATCATTTTGAGGATATAATTAACTCATGTTAGAACAGGATGTGTTAGACTGTTTCTGTATGTTGAAAGAGACAAAAATCTTTGTTAGCTGTATTTAAGTGCCACCTAGTGTCCCAATCTACCAATTTCACTCAGAAAACCCCCTATGTTTTCGGAGCAAAACCAAATTGCAGGGTTAAAAAAGAGCTAGGGTCACAATGCTCCCATTTCAGTGCTAACATTAAGTTCTTAATCTATATGGACAGTAAATACAGATCTCAGGGTCGCACTGGCAGGTATCTGTTTTTTCAAATTCTTGTAGCAGCGGTCCAACAGTAAACTCACATAAAGATAGAAGTATCTAATGAAGACAGAATCTGGGCGGAAAAAAGGCTTTTTATAAAAATTATTAAAGGTGGAGGGTTTTTTCTGAAAGATCCATAACATAACTGGAAGCTGAGGCAGGGGCGCACGTGACATGACACACATGTAACAGTAGGACACGCTACAGTGAGGTGCCAGTGCTTTCAGATATGCAGGAGAAAGCCTTTCCCCACGTACACGACTTCCTCCCCCAGCTCTGCATGCTGTCCATGACACCGGACGGTCTGGAATATCACCTAGATCAGCTGGGATCAGCTGCCCTGGCTGTGTCCCTCCCATCACCTTGTGCACTCCCACAAGATGGGGTAGAAGCAGAAAAGGCCTTGGCTCTGTGTACGCCCTGTCCAGCACAATAAAAACATCTCTGAGTTATCAGCACTGTTTCCAAATTCAAAACACAGCCCCAGATCAGATACTGTGAAGAAAATTAATTCCACCCCAGCCCAAACCAGCACGTGGGGATTTCTGGCTGCTACCAGCACCAATTTTTTTTTCAGCAAGTTAAAAGCTTATATTCTTGACAACTTCAGGACCAATCTAGGTTAAAATAAGAGTTTATAGCTCAGTAGCTATGAACTTCACCCACTGTCACATAAGGCAGCCATTGGAAAATGATGGCTTCCATCCTGTCTCTGTTTCTGCAACACTGAACAATTGATAGTATCTGTAACTTAACTAAAATGCTCTTGGCATTCTCATCACAAATGACATCTATAATGGTCTACGTAAACCAAACTTCAATTTGTCTCTTTTCCTCCTGAAATTCATTAAATGCTACAAAGAAAGAAAGATCGCAGCCATTACAGAGAGCTGGCGTAGCTGGAAGTAGAATATGCAAAACACTTGGGCTTTCTGTTACATTTAGTGTGACCGTAACAATTAGCTTTTCGCACCATTAGAAATGAGGACTGACTCCCACGCCTCTGTGACATTTATTGGAAAGTCTGGTCTTTAAATCACAATGATAAAAAAATAAAATAAGCTTTTAAGTAATATTTATCCTGACTGCTACAATAAGCAAGGGTAAGTTGACAAGTGCATTAAAGAACTTCTACTTATGTCATGAGGTGAATTAATGTGAATTTGTTGCAGAAATATAAATTCAGAGAATGGGAAAAATTAGAAAATATAAAGAGATGAAAAACCACAAGAAACAGCTTCTGATCAGCAGTAAGAAAGGCTTGTGATGAGGTGTCTTAAATTAGGATGAGAGAATGCTTAGAAAACATTTAGGCAAGACAAGCACTTTCAGAGCAGCTTTTAGAGATCTGCAGCTGCACATGTGCATAAATCTATTGGGCACCAATGAAATAGAGAAAAATATTTTTCAGCTTTATCAAGCTTGGAATTTTTTGGTTTGTGTTTTCTGTGAAGGATGAAACATTTACAGAAAAAAAAAAAAGTGGATTAATTGTGGTTTTTTATTAGAAGTATATTTTGACGTAAGTTTGCCTATAAAGGACTAGACTCGCCTCAGCGACTCTTCAGCTTTGAGGCCGGGAAGGAACTCAGTTCTGACACACGGGCAGGATCTCACTAGAAGGTTTGGAAACCATGTGGAGAACCGGACTGGCGCTGCGGGCGCTCTCCCGCGCCGGACATGGAAGGCTGTGCCTTGCAGAGCGGAAGGAACGCTTGTTTTAAACGCAAATCCCGGCAGGATCCGTCGGGGCTCCGGGGCGCGAGCTCCGTGAGGGCGAGCGCGGGCACGCAGCACCCACCGCCCCCGGCCGCCCCTCAGCGCTCCCGCGCTCCCGCCCCGGGCCGTGATTGGCCCCGCGCCCTCCCGCTCCTCCAATCCCAGGGGCGGAGCCCGTTCCCGCCCCGCCTGATCCCGCCCACCGAGGCGACGGCTCGGCTCCACCTTTCCGGCCGTCTCCATGGCAGCGGGGGCGGGGGGTGTTTTAAGACGTCCCGGCGACCATGGCGGGTGGTTGCTTTCCTTTTCGAAGCCGGCGAAGCTAAAGGTAAACCAGCTAGTGTGTTTGGTATTTTGTTTTTACTTCTTTACTTGTTCTCCCGCAGTCATACGGGATGTTACCTTTCAACGAGATCTTAAATCCATCCTCCCCCCCCTTCCCAATGGTAGGGCTCAGGCGGTGCGCGGCCCCGCTGCGGCCGTGGCGCTCCCGCCCTGTCGGGGCCGCGGCCTGAGGCGGAGCGGCCGCGGGTCTTGAGGGGGAGGTGCCGTCCTCGGCCCGAGGGGCCTCTCTGGGACTGCTGGAGGTAGGGGGCTGCCCGCGGAGGTTCGTCCCGGGCTGCCTCAGGCCTTGGCATCCGCCCAGGGCAGCAGCGAGTGGAGCCGTTGCCCCACGGTGCAGCGGGCGGAGGATGCTCTGGCTGGTGCCGGTTTGTCACTCACAATCGTGCTGGTTTATTGCTCCTATTGTAAGCTATAGGCGCCCTTAAAGGCAACAGGTACGTGCGGCGGGATGCTCTGGCTTCTCCTGTCGCCGGTAAAGGTGTGTCACAAAGAGCACGAAGTGCCCCGGCTGGGGAAAGGAACACTGAAGGGGTGAAACAAGGTGAAGCATTAGCATCAGGCCAGGTAGACAGAAGTGTTTTCAGAGTGTGGTAAAACATACATCCCTAGAAGATGCACCCCAGCGTCAGCAGGGGCCACGTGTAAATCACTGGTTTCAGAGTTAGGTGTGACACGTGATAGCGAGGAGGCCTTAACGTTATCTTGATGAGCTCTTTTAGTTTTCCCACCCTTTGACATTATGAAATGTGACAAGTTATTTAGTTTTACTTAAGGTAACAACAACGCAGTCACCTCTGAGGTGAAAAAAGATAGGCAAAACATTTTCAGCCTTCTGAAAAGTGCTGTAGGATTTTTATTTGCATCAGTGGGAAGTTGATCTCTTCAATAGCTCAGAAAAAAGACCAGTAAGTTCTAAACGATTTAAACGTAGTTTCCTATGAGCAGGTCCCTGTATCTGTGAGAAGTAGTTTACAAGTATAACTGTGTTCAGTGTAACGTGATAAAAGCCAGAAATCAGTAATATAAACAGTAATAGACAATTTATGTAAGCACAGAGTGTGTGTGTGATTGTAAGCATCTGAAACTCGAGAAAACTGAGTGCTAAATCTGAAACTGAAAAAAATTTGGTTCTTCCATAAATTATTAGAATACAGTAGCATTTTCCTAAAACATATTGTGAACATTGGTAGTGTGAATGTATTCAAAGCATAATGCAGCAATGTCTTGTGGCAGGTTTTGTGTAGATAGCTGACATATAGATATGTATGCAGCTTTCTAACCAGAATTGTTTAATACTGGAAAGTGTACGATAATGTGTATCTTCAGAAGACTTTAATTTCACTTGGTTTTCCTTTTATAGAGTACAAAACCGGGGCAAACAGCTGAAGATGTCATCCGGTTTGGCCCGGGAGGTTCACCTTGCTAGAAGACATGAGGAGATGTGAGTAGCTGTGCTCTGCCTCGCAGCAGTTTGTGTTGGGGCTTGTGAGGTTCTCCCTCCCTGCACACAGCCCTCGGTGCCCGTGAATCTGATCTCTGCACAGTGGTGCTTCAGCAAGGGGCTGGAGTTCCAGGAGGTGGCACTCTTCCTTCAGGAACCATGGGAATTAGCATCCTTGCCTGCCGTTAAGGGTATTTAGGTTGATGAGGTTTTTGACTTCCAATGGTGGTACTGGTTTAAGATCTCCATTGTTAACCTGTCACCGTTAAACTCCTGTTTGGGCAAGGTAATTGGATTCTCTCACTCAATGCCTCAATTATAGGATTGCTTCTTTGTTGCCCTGTAAACTCGAATTGTGAGGCAAATACAGTAGTGATTCAGGCAAATTTGCTTTTCTTGTAACAACTAGTACGTGCCAATGAGCAAATGTAGTACTGATCGAGTCACCCCAACCCACCCTGTCTTTCCTTCTTCTGGGGGATTTAGTGTTTCTAAGCACCTCAGCATTTGAGGACTGCTGGTTGCAACATTATAGCTTCGTACAAGCACAGCAGGTGATGCCTGCCTGTACCTTTTCCCTCCCCCAGCACACCCACCCTGCAGCCGGCTTAATTAGCCCTATAGTTTTGAGAAAACTGGGTAAGGTAAAAAGGTTATTTTCTAGCTCCTGAGCAAAATGTTCTACCCACTTAGCAAAATGTTTTCCTTTGTAGACTGTCTCAGAGATCAGAGCTGCTACAGCAGATGGAGACTTATCTAAGAGACAAAAAGACTAAAAAGACATGGCAAACTCAAGCAGCTGATGCAGCTCATAAAAGGAATGCAGCACTTTTAAATGTAAGTTTCTGCAACTACCAGGAACCGCATCAAAATGTCATGGTTATGTAGCTTAGATAATTAAAAAAAAAAAAAAAAGAGAGATAAGTGTTTGCTCTATAGTTGTCATTTGAATTCTCTTCTCTATGGTTCCCTCTTCTGGAACTTGACCAAAAAGTATTAAATGACAAGTCTTTATTATCCGATGGCATCACTACCTATTTCCCGTGCCCTTCTTACAGAAGCCTCGTGGTGGCAGCTGCTACTATGTATTTTTATTTTTTTTAAGTACATGTAGAGATGTAACACATGTCTGCCTGAGAGAACTTAAGGGTCTGTCAAGACTCACAGCCCCTCTGCGCTTTGATTCGAGACATGGGGGTGTGTTTGGAAATGGGCTGACCAGGCTGCAGTGCTTTGGGCCAAGGGTAGGAACTGTTCTCCCGCTATGATTATGTTAAGTTGTGGAAGAGGTTCTCAGTTTAATATTTTTCTTTAAAGAGGTGTAGGGTGACTTCAAGCATTTTACTTGCAAGTCTGTAAAAGCAGTGTTTGGTGTTTCCAGCTCTTCGTAGGGGTGACACCATTAATAATGTTCGTAGCTGTTCTACATAGCTGTTGTCATATTTAGGTGAGATTTGTTTCCTAAGTAAATTCAGCAGATGCTGGGGAATGGGCAATTAAAAAGATCTAGGTTTGATGGCAGGGACTGGAATACTAAAAGGCTCCTCTGGAACCCCGAACTCAGGCATCTGAGTTTGAAGAGATGCACTTGACCACTGACATGATGCATTTGAAAAATGTGTGTTGGTTTTTCAGGGAACAGCAGAAAACGGAACCTCCTGTGCCTTTTCTTTAAGCTCCTGCTTATTAAGGGCCCATAATGCATGTATTGTGTTTATTGAAAAACTCAGTTTTACTCTAGAAAATTACAAGATTAATTCGTGGCACCAGAATTTCTGTGGTTTTTTTTTCATGTAGAGCCTGGTTCAGTTTTAAAATGTTCACATTTTGGGTGGGTATAATTCTATTGCTTTAGAGTTTGTATTTAAATGGGAGGTTTATTTAGAGAGGGGCAGACAAGGAGAACAGTTAGCCAGGAATGCCTTCTTAACTATTCTGTGACAAAGAAGATTTTTTGACTTGGGCTGGTGAACGGGTGCATTCTGGACAGGGGCAATCAACCCCCCCCTTTATTGGGTACAGTAAGTGTAAGTGCTTCAGTGAGAGGCTGGGGACAAATGGATGGTTTGGTTATTTTTCCCATAGCTCCTACTCCGTTAATTTAGTAATTTCAGCCATTATGACTCCCATTTTCCATATGCATTTTAGGTTAGATTTTTACTTCATAAATATAGGGTTTTATAAATTATTTGTGTTTATGGATGCATTCTCAGTTTACATATACAGGCAAACACAATAAATGCAGAGTATATTTCTCCATCCTGAAAGCTTTATTGTATTGGAAATGGTAACAATAGCTCAGACATATACAGAGTGTAAATATTTCTGCAGTTAAGCAGATATTTGCTATCTTCTGTCACATCCTCAAAATTGTTCCTTTCAAGTGTCAAAAATGTTGGTGTTTGTACAGAAAAAAAGCAAAAACATATGTATCAAAACAAATTCTGTTGCAGGATAAAATAGCATAAATCAATTTAAATCTATTAATTTTATCCTAGTTTTAACAAGCATGCACTCCTGCAGATGCTTTTTGATAACAGAAGAAAACAGGAAAAAAAAATCTATGCAGCATAATATATGAGAAGCTTGAAAACAAGACTGATTAATGTGCCAGCTTCAGAATATTGTTCCTGATACCAGGCACTGTACATTTCACAGTTACCATGTGGAGAGTTGTTGATTTGGCCTACTCAAAAATACATGGACATGACGAAGTGTTATTTTTTTATTTGCATTTCTGTTTTTCTGCGTGTAAGCAAAATCAGTTGTTTTCAGTAATAGATCATAGCAAAAGCCATTTTTCTTTCTCTATGCTAGTTGGAATTTATGCACAGGAAAGAATTCAAAATTAATTTAAATTCTAATCAGTAGGAAGCAAGGAACTAACCTTTTTTTTTTTTAATTGAAATTTTGACATTATAAGCATTTGTTCAGCATTTTAACATAATTATCAGGGTATTTTCCTCAATGTCTTTAGAGGGAGACTGCAGATTAGGGAAATCTGTATCATTTGGTGCTTATATAATGTTGTCGTAATAAAAGCAGAAATTAGACTAGTATTTGTAATCTAATTTATGACATTTGTTTCTCAGTGATATTTCTTGTGTTTAGAAATATGTATTACTGTGCAACAGCTTGTAACATGAAATAGAAAAGAAAGAGTATGCTATATAGTAATTAGTACTGGAAAGGTAATTTAGAACAAATTTGCTTTCCTTCCCGGGCATGCAATTCCAGAATTATTTAAGTGTGATTGTGCCAGACTGATATCAATATAAGTGACAGCTGAATTTGGTCCCCTAAAAGCAATGCATGTGTCATGCATTCCATTTTACCTCTGGGGAAGGGTCTTGAATTGTTTTTGTTCCAGTCCTTGTGGTTTTAGGGGAAGCACTGTAAGATGCTCTCTTTTTTTCAGTACTGTGACATATTAGATTAGCTGTTTTTTTTCAAAGAAGTTTATACTGCTGATGTATTTATTTTTATATTGATGACAGGGATTTATTTGTCCTACCAAGCTTACCAGTTGTGTAGACACACGAGAAGTGCCATCTAATCTTTCAGTAGTTCCAGTTATTTTCTAAAGCATACTACACCTTCCAGCAAAAATTTCTTTCACTGTCTGTCATTAAATCAGTATTCTGAATGACAATAGACTGCACAACACAAACTGGAGTGAGCAATGAAAAGACACATCCAATATCTAGGCTATGCCAAAGTGACCTTCTCTACTAAACATATATGCACAACTGCTGTCTCCTTTCTTGCCTGAAAGACATTCATTTCCTATCACCATAAACATTCCAGTTACTTGGCTGAGTCTATAAAGAAATAATGATTGATATTCTTCCTTCCTGTTAAAATTCCTACTGTAATTAGGAAGAAGGAATCAGAAAGGAGGAAAAATCTATGGAAGAATATGAGGTGAACATTACTGAATGATCCTTTATTCAGTGTGGTTCATTATGGTGGTAACTTCTCCAGACTTGGCCTGAGCCATTCTGATGTGAGCTTCATTTGGTGCTGTTCGTGTGTATCTGTTCAAAGTATGTGCAACAGAGAAATCCCTTGCTTAAGTCACTTAAGTCTGTGTTGGCCTCCGTTATTTTGACATCGTGATTTCAAGTGGCTTATGTCCTTTTCCCTGTTCCCTCTTTGTTTATCCCATTAGTCTTTTCTTACCTCAGAAGGGGCAGCCATTTGCTGCTTCTGAGAATTTGGATAAATCTGAGAATTAGTTTACTCTCTCAGACATCCTTTAGCTTCCTACAGTGGTATGGATTTTGCTGTAGAAAAGGGAGAAACAGTTTGCTTGGATTAGGTTTGTAATTATGTACAAGACAATATTGTAAAAGGAATAAATGAAATAAAATAAGATGAACACTAAATTGAACAATCTGACTGTATCTGTGTCACTAAGTTGAACTTCAGCAAGGCTGGTTTTTTGCTTTTACTAATCATACTCTACTGAACTAAACTTGAGTTGAACACTGTTTACTTATTGATGTATTCAGACTGGCTATTATTCAATACGAGTAATCATGTTTGGTCTCTCTTGTGGATATGCTCCTCCAGAATCTCACTCTTCTTTTCAGCAGCAGTGGTGGTGAATATTTGGGAAGTCCCTTTGGGGAATTTCCTCTCTCATTTAGTTTTTCTGTTGTACTCTTCACACCCGCTCTCTGCTCCCAACTCTGCCATCTGCTATACTTTCTTTCCCCCTCCACTCTGTTCAGCTTTGGCTTCTTCACACCCCACTCCCACGTCCCTTTCTGTCTCTCTTCATCTGCCCACCACTCAATCTCTTCAATGTTTGGGTATGGAACTAAGCCCACAAGAACAGGTCAGAACTTTAAAGGGGGAGGGTGGTTAGTTTTGGGGGCATGCTTTGATTTGTTTGTTGCTGTTGATTTTTTTGGTTGTTTCTTTTTTGAAAGATTTATTTGGGCCTCTGTGAATCCAGCACACATCCGCTGGACAAGCAGAAACCCAAATACTGATTTTTTTTTGGTAAGAAAACTATGTGAGGTGCATTGTCATCCAAGCTTGTCTGGTGAACAGCTTGCTGCAGCTCTACATTTATGTGCACATGTTATGCATGCATATTAGCAAGTCATCTTTGTCTTGAGAAGTAAAGATCTTGCACATAATTCGCCTAGTTACTTTACAGTTACAGTAGCTAGAATACATACTTCAGTCTTATGCAGCACAGAAAAAGATGTTCCATTGCCCTCTATTTCATTAAGTTTTATACAACAGAATTTAATTAATTTACCCTGCTGTCCAGAGAGAATAACAGTGTTTTACAGCAGAAGTCTTACTTGGTTGTGAAATGTACTCTTGTATGAAAAAGGTGCAGCAAACATATTTAGCAGCTGTAGGGTGTTAGTCTAAGTATTACAAGTTGTATTTCAGAGTGACTAAAAGATATGAACTTCAGTGTTAATTATTGAATGCAATTTAGTTGTAATGGGTTTATTTAGTTAATTTAAATGTCTTTATATGTGTATTTTCCTTTTAAAATTCCCAGTGCTTGTTTTTAAAATGTGCTTTGCCTGTGTTTTAGGATATAGAGGCAGCAGAAAAAAGGCTGCAAGAAAGAATGTATTTACTTCCACATCCCGATACTGTTAAGTTAGAAGTAAGTCCTAGAACTTTGTCTTTTCATTTGTTTTCATTTGCTGTTTACCAAATATTTTGCCTTTTTTTTTTTTTTCCCTGAAGCATGTTCTTAAAGTGAAAATAATTGATTTTAAAATCCAGTGACTGGTATAGCCAAAGGCCTGTGTACTGTGTAGCAAGCTGAATCTAAATTCTGGGACAAGGTCCCTAGATTCTGGAGCATTCTGGTGGAAATATTTAGCAGCTTTCAGATCTATACAAACTTCTATTTTAAAATGAAGTCAAATATAAAAAATTAATACTGTGAATATCAGAAGATTACTGTGTTTACTATGTCAGAGCTATTGGTCATCCCATTCTCAGTTTACCACAGACTGTCATCTTTACATTTCAGGGTCAACAGTTTATCAGCGTGAACAGAGAAAATTTCACGTCAACAATTTTAGAGTTGTATGGAAGCTTATGAAAAGTACTGCAGCATGAACACTCGATTCTTTTTTTTCTTCTCAACCTGCAGTCCCTAAAGCCTTACTTCAAGATAAAAATTCTGGGCAGGTTCCCATCTGTTTCTTGCCCCAGTGGTTTGTGTGCTGTGTGCCGTGGGGTGGCTTGGTTCCCAGAGGCGCAGGAGCAGAGTGTCCCGTGCTGGTTTGGCTGCCGGGGCTCTGTCAGAGCAGGGCGAAGGGCCAGGTTTGAGTGCTGTCAGCTGTGAAGAGAGGTGTATTGTACCTCAGCTTCACACCTGCTGGGCAAGTGTTGGCATGCTTAGGCTAGTACTTACAGGAGAGGCATCACTTCTTGTTCTGGTTACTGTTCAAAGTTTTCATCTGTCATTGCATTTTGTAAATAGCCTACTGTGCCTGTGACAGGGTGCACACTGGGTATGACCCTTCAGTGGCTTTTTTGTTATTTTTAGACATTTTTAGGCAAAAGGGGTACATTCCTTCCTGAATACTTGTACATTTTGAATGATGCTAAGGAAGATGCCAACCTACTAATAATAAACATTAAACCTATTTTGACTGTGTTCAGAAGTAGTTTTAGACTCTTCAATGACTTTGGAGACACCTCTAGAGTTGCTGGGGTCAGTTAGACCCATGGTGGGTGTTAAGCTGCTTGCGGCATGTCGAGCGAAGTCCGCACAAACTGGAGGCTGCAGAGCGATTGCTCATGGCTGCAGAATGCCTGCACTCTGCAGCAGTGGTGGAATTTTGGAGAGAACAGAGTTACTATTTGAAGGAGAAGATCCTATTTCAGCTTTTTTTTTTTTTATGCTTCTAGAGAAGAGTGCTATAAATAGTGGAAAAAGAAAACTTTCTTTCATGGTACAAAATTCTTGTGCGTGCTTTGTTCCAAAACACTTCTGAGCATATTTCACTCAGCCATATATGTGTCTGTATTAATATACTCTGAAAGTTATGGCTATAATGGATCCCCAGCTTGCTGAGTCGGAGTAGTTTTGTGTGACAGCACATATGCTTGTCAAAAAAGATTCTTTGAGTAAATCTGTTGAAGAAAATATTTTTGTAAACCTGCAAGAGCCATAGTTATATCTGAGCTACATGTAAGGATCAAAATGATTAGCCAGGAATCTAATACTTTGCAGGGAGATCTTCAGTTTTATGCTACACTTCTCCTTCGTTATGTACTTAAGTAAAGAAAAAAGGCTCACTACGTATGTATCATAACTGTTTTCTACTGCAAAATTACATTTTTTCTGAATGGACATCAGTGGCAAAAAATACATACATACGTGGATGGATTAAAGTGTTATCTTAGCACAGTTCTTAGATCACATTATTTTGTGGGGAAAAAAATGATACCTGGCACTTAAAATTGTCCTAAAAATCCTACAAACAACAGTTATCCTTAGGATACCAGCACAAAAATGATGAATGATTAATAACACAGATAAATAATATGTTAAATTTATTGCTCAGAGGCACAATGTAAAGCAAGAGGAAGGGTTAGATCATCCACAGGGATTCTCCTAGACCACACACTAAATATACAGTACTTTTTATTATTATTTTTATTTGTGATCCAAGTACTGGAAGTGATTACTTCATCAGTGAGTTATCAAGTCTAAAATTTTACTCCAATATTTTGAACTGTGGTTCTGCATACTACTGTAAACTTTTCTAGGCTAATCAATTTACATTGGTAAATGTGCAGCTTTCACTTCTAACTTTTTTTCCACTGCAAAATTAAATTCCAGTAACATACATACTTAAATATAAAAGCTGCTTTTGGAAAAGTGTATAATCATGGAAAATAGTTTATTAAAGGTACTGTCAGGTCTAAGCTGATGTGTTGCTTGCCACAAGAGGGCACATTCAGTCACTTCACAGTTTGTCCTGCAGAATGAAATATTTCCAAGCTGATATTTTGTATCATACAAGAGATTAAAAATTTCATATGTTAAGTACGTTGTTCTTTTCTGAATTGCTTTACTCTTAAAGTAAGATTTAATAATGCATTGCATATCTATATTGTTTTAAAGCGGCTGACACAGATTTTGAAATTAAGTTTATTTTTTTTTATATCTTTCTCAGACTCTCTATTGGGCATCAATAAAAGAATCTCTTCCCAAGTGGGAAGAGTTTCTTTTAGGAAGAGCAGAAGTTCCTATTGGCTTTAAGAAAACGAAAGCTACAAAGCAGAACATAAACTACCCAGAAGAAGATTCACAAAAATAAACATTTTAGTTTCATTTTGTTTTGTAATTTATCACTTAAGCAGAGAAGATCATCCGGATCGGGCAACAGAATATCATGCCATTAAACTGAAATGTAAATGATTTAAATGAAAATTAATTATATAGGATAATTTGATTCCATTGTTGCATTGTGTACAATTCCTTATTTTTATTCTGTACTAGAGAAGCAATCCTCAAACGGGCTTTTAGGATCAAGAATGAGAAACATTGGTGTACAGATTTCTACCAAGGCAATTGGGTTTTCAGTTTGAGAAGAGTTTTATGTTATTTTTAATCCTCTGCTTCTACATATAAGTGCGATAAGTAAAGACAGATTCTTGCATTATCTTTCTTCACTTCAGTCATCTGTGCTGCATGCCTGCTCGTGGATGAGGGAGAAAGGAAGAATTTACTGTTAGCAGAAAAGGCAGACTGTGCATCAGAGTAGCCTTGGTTTAGCACCGAGAATCTGTGCAAGAGCCTTCACGAGAGCAGTTGTAGAAGGAACAACCTTGAATTTCTGTATCTTGTTTTCCCTGATTTTTGTCACTGCCACTTTCCTCGCATATACACCTCACTCCAGGCAGCTTTTCTCAGCCTCCTTTTGCCTACATTGTATTTCTTGTCTCGAGGGTGGGCAAACAAATTTCTAGGGCTTTTTTCTACTTCTAGGCTGCTCTTAATGCTATTTTCTTTCTGCTGATATAATCTACATGTTTTTTGAGGCATGAAAAGTTTGAAAGAAGCAAACTGAAAGGTAACTGGCAGTAGTCGTCCAAGAACAAAGCATATACTAAAGTTGAGGATATAATATTTTCATTTTCAGCCGTTGAACAGCTTCCCAGCTTCCTTCTACAGAGGTACAGTATCAGTGAGTTTTAATTGTACTGATCTAACTAGGTATGAAAATTTCACTGGTACAGAACTTCTAAAAGTGTCAGTTCAGTGGAAGATCCTTCCTGGTGTGTGACATGGCCTGCAGAAAATTAATTTTTCCTAAGTGAAAGAAGCCTAGAAAATATTAATTTCTTTTATTGTTAAGAACCTGGACTTGAGTCAATATATTGTTAAAATGTGATCTCCTGCACCAACATCATTCCCCCCCAACCTGGAAGTAGTAGAAAAAAAAAATTACCTCTGCCAGTGTCTGAGGATATGACAATGTAATGATTACAAATATTGCTTCTAATGATTGCAAATATTGCTATTGCTATAGCTACTAGTTATCTGAGCTATGCATCTTCATACTACGTAGAGACCCCACTATTCAAAAAACATTTTATCCCTATGTAGCATGAAGAATCACTGACACAATAAAATCAAAACTTTAGGTGCAATATAAAATTGTTGTATATTTTCCACAGGAATATCAAGAGTTCATTTTAAACTTTTTCTATTGAAGTGTCCATTAAACTGATAACTTTTTACAGAAACTGCCATCTTAGAATTATCCTGTTGAGTGGGTGTTGGTGTTTGTAACAATAACGTTGTTTTCATAATATGTGATGGCAGATTAGCACGCTTCTCTGCAGTGTTGTTAACAGTTGTAATTAAGGAATAAACAGTAAAGGGTGTCAGTCCGATGACAATTTCATCTATAGTGTCACAATACAAAATGTCACAAAATATTAGAACTGTTATATAACTACAAAAATATCAAATTAGGCTTTCATCTTACAAGCTGAGAGCTTAAAAAAAACTTGGCATAGAGACCATTGCAATTTTATACCTACTCAGTGTTCTGTCACAAAGACAACTTGGTAATATTTTCTTCTGTAAACTCACAATGTGATTCTCAATCTGATTTAGTGGGAATGTGTATGGATCTTACAGTTGTAGAGCTCACATTTAAAAAGCAAGTAATAGGAACCGGTTGAGCACACAAGAAGGGAAAACCTATTATACATGATGCTCAGAATGAAGGGATGGATGAGCAGTTAGTTACTAACAAAGAATGGGATTCATCCTGTTCTTTGCATCCAAAGGGAAATCACTTAAACAAAAATCTGGGCCCCTAAGTACTTTATACATGTAAATAATCTGGGTCTTTATCTCTTTCGACTCCGCCTAACCACTGGGACACAATGCAGATGCTCACTATCTCCTTGCCCTTGTGATTTCCCCTGGAAGGAGATCTAGGTCTGTGGACATTGAGGGCACGGCAATTCTCACTCGATGGGTGAGAATTTGGCAGCGTGCATGAAAGGCACCTGCAAGCAGGGTTAGGGTAGTTACCATCCGCAGTTGGGTGCTCATGTAGTGTGCCTGAGAGTAAAATGAAATTATCTTCAAAGAAGGAATTTAATTTTATTTCCTGCAGCATAACTTTAGAAGCAATAGGACAACAAGTTCAAGGAAAACTATGTAGGAACATGTCCAGAAAAGGAAAAACTGAATGAAGAGAAACATTGAAAGCAGGAATGTGTGTAGGTGACTGCTCTCAGAGACGAGGGCCTTCATGTGAAATAGCACAGTAATAAGGGCAGGGAAAACACAGCAGGGCCACTAAGGTACAGGAGCAAGTGTCTCCTGAGTTGGGGCACACAGGGGCAGGGAACAGAATTATATGGTATCTCCTGTTCTACTTAGATTTGTTGAGTTTAATTTACCCTGGCTGGGCTAGCTTGATACTTGCCTTTTTATAGATACAGATTTGAGAAAGCAAATGTTAAACTTTAGTGTGCTTAAAAAAAATTTAAGAATCCCCTAAAGTGATTTATACTGATATGATTTAGTATTGGTCTCCTATGAGATCTTGAATGGGTATTCTTCACCAAGTCAAGGTAGTTACCTCAAACATATTGATTCTATGTAGTTATACCCCATCTTATCCCAGCTTATATATATATATCAAAAATTATAAAATATAGATATTACATCATATAGATCTTCTGTAATTTCCTAATCATCCTGAGTAAATGTTTTTTCTCTCAAAAAAAACCCACAACACCGCCCCCAAAAAAAACCAAACCAAAACAAAAAAAAAAGCCCAAACTTTTTATAGTCTTGGTTTGCTGCTTGCCCTTTTGTGTTACAATATATGTATACATAAGGTGCAGTGGTCCTAGGCGCCTGTTGCTTCTTGTGCTTTTCTGGTAGGTGGGGGACAGCAACTGAGTGACGAGCATTGAGGAAACCCAAAGGTTTTTCCTGTTTGTAAGTTAATCTTGGAGTATCTTGCAAGAAGAAATAATTAATCATACTTTTCTAGGTTAATGCACCGATGAGTAACCCCAATACTAACCCAGGAGCACAGCCTGTTCACCCATCTTGTCACCTCTACCATCACATTCACAAGCTTTTTACTTTCTCGGTTATTCTGGCTGTGGGGGCAGGAGCAGAAGGCAAGGCATGTTACTTTCCCCTAGCACAGGAAATTTCTTACTCTGCAGAATCTTTCACAAGCCTATTAATTTAATTTGGGAGTACATTTGAAACAGTAAGTTGGTTTAGACACATATTTGACACTATGGTATCCTCTTGATTGTATTTATTCTGGGTCATGTTGACATAGAAGTTGGGAGCTAATTTTTAGGCTGAGTTTATAGTTCTTCATTTCTGTCTTTTTTATTCACATAGAGCAGGTTGGGGATGTAGATGCTCAGTTTGAGCTTGTTGGTACTGAAAAATAAGAAAACCAAATTTTAAATGGAATGTACTTTTAGAGGTTATATCTGAAAGAAAACATTATTTACTCCATAATGGTAATTTTCATAATATTTTAATAGTTGTGTTCAGATACAACTTGACCTTAAATATCACCCCAAATGCAAGCTGTTTTAACATATTTGTAATGCTAAGGTCTTCATTACTGCGATATTCTGTTTGCTCGAGGATTATAATCCATGGATACACTGTGTTATAGTTGAAATAAAGCTTTGATCCTATAGTCACTGCCTCATGGAGTGTTGCATTGCATGTGTGACTTGGATGTAAGTTGGTGCCTGCTGCAGCCAAGTGTGAACAGCGGATAGGCCAGTGATAAATACTTTGCTTAGGTATGGTGTTTATTTTCCTCTGACTCTGATATGAAGTATTAATCTGATGAGTGAAGATTAAAATCTCAGAAATTTACTGATGAAAAATCCAAATGTAATGAATCCCAAATCGATTATTTGCACTCTTCCTATTGTTTCATAATGTGTGAGCTAAATTACTTCAGATATGCGATTACTAGGAAGATGTAGATATAGATACTGAAACCCTTGCTAAGGAAACAGGTGGGGGAAAATGGTTCTTTAGTACATCCTCCTGCTGTGTGAAACTCTTTGTCTTTGCTATAAATAGGGTGATTTAATTTGGGAATTTGCTACTCCTTTTAAACACAGTTAAAACAGCTCTTGAAAACGCGCTAAGCTATACCCGCTGTATATGTAGCCTTCCAGTTGTAGCTTTTACATTTGACTTACTTTGAATACGTCTGTTTTTAACGCATACAGATAGAAAGTGTGCTCACTTCTTCCCGTAAGTTTTATCGCTGTGATGATGATCTTAAAAATAAATGTGTGGTGTTCTTTCCCCTCACTCTCAGTCGTATCACCTACCAGAAAGCCCTAATAGGCAACAAAATAGTGTGAGACAGTATTTACATCACACTTTTGAAACAGATTCAAGCAGAGCCAGCTGCTGTAAGATTATTTTACAAATCTATTGTAAATTAATAAAAGGAAAAAATGCCTTCCTTTAGGTAAATTACAGTCTCCTTTACTAATTACGTAGCTTGGAGCCGCAGTAAATAAGTACCTGCCTCACTGCGGTGAATGGGAAATGGGAAATGTAATTTTGGTAACCAGACTTGCCTTTCTTTACTCATTTAGTTCGTATGTGTTCCAATAGCTTCATTCACGGAGCTCTGACTGTTGCTCAGTAAAAGCTTCCGGAGGATAATGTGCACAAGTGAAGCACATGCCGGCAGCTTTGTTCAGCGCGGGCGAACCTGCGCGCTGCGCTCCGCGGCCGCGCTCGCCCCGCGCCCCGCCGGTGCGGGCTCTGCCCGAGGGGCAGCGCTGCTTCGAGCCGGGGAAACGCCAAGCCAAGCGGCTGTGGGAAAGGGAGAAAGGAGGGGACGAAAAAACCCAAACCCAGCCCCGTTTCTCGGTGATTGCCCGGTGTGAAATGAGCTCGCTGCGGCGCGGGGGAGGACAGACGGGTGGCGGCCGGTCGTGATCGGGGCGCGGGGACTGCGCGTCGCCGGGAGCGGTGCGCTGGGAGAGGGAACGGGAAGCGCATTGTGTGTGTCCTCCCTCACTCGGCGGTGCCGAGATTCCCAGGAAAGCTCTGGGCAGCGGGTTTGGTTCCTTGGAAACGCTCGTAATAATAATGTTAACGGTAAAACACATATCCGTAAATCTCTAGGAAAAAGGTTCGTCTATGTGACCCAAAGTGTCGCAGTCCCCAGAAAACTGGAAACTGTGTTCAGAGGGTGCTTAAACTACTGCAGCCGCTTTGCTCTATTTCTCGGACGTTTCTTTGTATTAAGTTTCCGGGTACACTTGGCTTTTTCCTCTATAATTAGCTTTCTTTTGCTGGATTCATTGATAGATACGATAATCCAGTGTTGGTAATATCTCAATTCATTAACATAATGAATCAGAAGGAAGAGGCTGATAATAAATCAGAAAGCTTCTATTTATGTGAAATATCTTGGCAACTGGCAGCAGTGAGGAAGACAGTGAAGGAGTATCAGACAGCGGGACCTCGGGAACGCGGCTGCTGGGGGTCTCAGGTGCTCCCTGCGGTTTAAGCGCCTGAGCCCTTCGCAGGACAATCGTGTCCATTGCAGGGGCGCAGCGGCGCTGATGTGGGGAGATACCTGGCTCCCGTGGCCTCGGTGTCCCGAGTGGTTCAAAGCGCCCATCCCCGCCGTGTTTGGGCTCCCGGCCGCCGCTGGCAGAGCAGCCCCGCAGGCTGGGACGGGGGCCACCACTGCCCCCCACCACTGCTGTCCCCGCTTGTGCGCATTGCCCGCGGGCTGGGGCGGCCCGGAGGGGGCCGGGGATGCTCCGAGAGGCTCGGCGAGGAGCCGGGAGGGGCGAAGCGGGTCCAGCGAGGTCCCCACTCCTTGTCCCATCGGCTGGGAGTGCTTCTGCCCCCGGATCAGATCTCTTTTAAAGTTTGTCATCAGCCTGCTTCTTCTGCCGACGCAGAAGACGGCAAAGATGCAAATATTCGTAGAAGTCAAATTTTGTGTTGTTTCGGGCTTATACACCCAGAATTCTGGGAGCGGACCTTTTCTGTGGTCTGTGTCTTACAGCATTTTGTCCCCATTGGAGACAAAAAGGTGCTTCGGTGACTAAACACGCTCTTACCGGAGTCACTTTAAAGCGGAGTTTAAGATCACTGGTGACTTGAAGCACCCGCACTGAACGGCTGTTTGCGCTCCCTGGGGAGCACGCCCGAGGCTCCCTGAGGGCTGAGCCACATGGCCCAGCTGCAGCTTCAACACCTTACGAGGAGAGGCAGCCCGTAAAACAGAGAGCACAGAAGTCTAAATGTACCCTTTTCCTTTTTTTCTTTTTTTTTTTTAATTTTTAATTGAGGGCACGTGTTACCGATGATTCAATCAATTAAGCAATTGCAGTAAATCAATGAGATAAATACAAATAACACGAGGCTATGGCTTTGGGCTAGGCAGGCTAAGCAATAAGAGTAGGCTAGAAGTGAGGTTAAAAGCTAGGACAGCGTCGCCTGGAGAACCAGGATGTGTGGTAGAAACCACCTGGTAAGAGCATTTCCCCCTCCCCCTTATGTGTCTTCACTAAGGCCCCGTGGTGATGGTGTTGGTCAGCAGAGCACCGTACCTGTGGCTAGAAGTGAGGTTAAAAGCTAAGGATGGCAGCAAGGTGGAGGTGGGAGAGCGACTGGTTAGGGCAGAGCTGGCCGTGGTGTGAGGTCTGTGTGCAGGAATCTTCGGGAGAGAAAGGACATGGGGTGGCCGTGTCACCAAGCAGTAATCCCCCCAGCCCCGCAGTCCGAGGGTGGTGCTTGGTGCTTTCCCTGCTGCTGGCCCCCTCTGCCTGCACAGCCGCAGGTCTACCTGTCCCTTTGCCGTCCCATCTGCGTGTGGCTCCCAATGGGCCTAAAGCAGCCGGACCGGCAGCCGGTAGCCCTCGCTGTGGCCGCTGTCGGTGCTGGCTGAGGGGCAATGCCTCCGCTGGGACCCGCCGTGCAGTCTTTTCCCTCAGAGGCAGCTGCCTCTGGACCCTTAGTCTCGCTACAGAACTCGCTGTGGATAGCGATGCAGCCCCGGCTCTCTGGGGGTATCCAGGGTACAAATTTGAAGGGGTTAGACGGGACCTGAGGAGAGAGGCAGGAGGTGTTAGGGGAGTGGGCAGGAGCCACACCGTGAGGGCTGGGGAAGGACCGCAAGGGCTGGCAGCAAGAGCCTCAAACAGCAGAAGCGCCCTGATCGCAACCCTAGGAGGGTGAGGCCCGTGAAACCCGTCCCTGGAGAAGACCCTCGTGGATCACACGCAGGGGTGGGCTGGCACAGTCGAGGACCAGCAGGCTTACTTAAAAACCATGCAAATACTTC
This sequence comes from Melanocharis versteri, assembly GCA_013397845.1. NCBI lineage: Eukaryota > Metazoa > Chordata > Aves > Passeriformes > Melanocharitidae > Melanocharis > Melanocharis versteri. The sequence continues at coordinate 802,808 of VZTG01010061.1, read as the reverse complement.
CGTAAAACGGCTTAAAGCGGCAGAAGGACAAGTCCTGCGGGCACCTGGGCGTCCTGGGGGACACGGCAGTTTGGGAAAGGCATGTGTCAATTTAGCCCTGGTGTTGACTTAAGCGAAAGTGCTAAGCCATTCCTAAACCTAAGTCAATACAGACTTAAGCCAAAATTGTTATTAACGAGCTCTAATCTGATTTAAGAGCCTCCGAGCGAGCCGTGTCTACACGACGCGCGTTGCCTTGCGCTGCGCTCCGCGGTGCCCGGTCCCCCGGGGGGGGGAGGGGGGGCCGCAGCAGGGGCAGCGGGAGGGATCGGGAGAATGCAGCCCCGGGGAGGAGGAAGGCGGGTTTAGGGGAGAGCCGGGCCGCCGTGATTTGGGATGGCCGGTGATCTCCCTCCGCGGGATAACTTCTTAAAACTTTACTCAGCTCGGCTGCCCTGGGGCGATTCGGGTCTGTGCAAGCGCCTCCGGGCCGGGCCGCCGGGCCCCCTCTGCCGTGCTCGCCCGGGGCGCAGTGCCGAGGGCCAGCAGCTCCGCTCGCTCGGAGAGGGACATGCCAGTGCATTTCTTCCCCTGTCCCAATGGGGCAGTTGAGCCCTCCACTCCACCCCTCACTGGGGGCCTTTCTTTTCTTCCCCACCAGCTTTGAGCAGCCCTGTTTCAGATTGGCCTTTTTATGTTTGATATAAAGAATAGTTGTTGGCCAATTCCATCTTTTCATCGCTGCTCTCCAGGCCCGGGTCCAAGCGGCTTGTCAGATGCTCATTAACTCCCCCTTTGGCTCTTTCCAGTGTGTCTCCTAAGCTCATTGTGCCAAGAACTAGCGCTTCTTTCTCTTTACATGGCTCCCTTTCTCTGCTCCATCAGGGAGACAAATTACTTTCCAAAAGGGATCGCCAGGGATGGTTTAATGAGAATTTCTCCAGCGCTGGCCGTGGAAATCAATGTAGTTAACATTCGGTGCACTTAATTGGACTTTTCTCTTCTGCCTCCTTCAAAAAAACTCTGAAGCTATCCTGTTAATCTCTCATTTGTAATCAATTGTGTTGACTAAACAAAAGTCTAGGTCGTCCTTTCTTCCTGTCCCAGACAATCCTTTGTTGCCTCTAAATGCCTCATTCTTGAGTGCTCCTGGTCGTGTAGATGGGTCCGATTTTTGACAGTTCATTATTGCGCTTTTGTCCATTTAATCTCCCTCGCTGTGTTTTGCATGTGCATGCCTTAATGAGCTCCGTTGGCAATTAACATGTTTCTAGCAGCAAACTGGTTGCTCAGACGTTTGGAGAGCGGAGTGCAGGGAAAAGGGCAACGCAGCTGCCTGTAGGTTGGTCGCTTCCCGGTGCCCGGCGCGGTGCCGGGACGCACCTGGGAGCCGCCCGGTCCCGGGGAAGCGCCGGGCCGGGCCGGGCCGGGCCGGGCGGGCCGAGGGGGGAAGCACGGCGGCGCTGGCACGTCGCTCTCCGCGCAGAGGCACCTCTAACCCTCCCCCCGAGGCACCGGCACCGCTCAATCTGTTGTGTGTGCGGCTGCGGCGCCGGGAGAGGGGTTTTTGTGCGGGTTTTGTGTTATTGAGGCTTGCTGGCAAGAGTGCCGAAGTGTGAGCAGTCGTGGACAGCAGAAACATCTTGTGAGGGAGAAGATAATTGGAGTCTCTGGCGTGTGTGTGTCTGACAGAGCCGCCCCTCCCCCGCGATCTGCGGCTTGTGTGTGCCGGGATCCGGGCGAGAGCCGGGGGGGTCCGGGGCCGGCCGGTGGCGAGCGCGCTGCCGCGGCCCCTTCCCAGTGCGTCCGAGACCGGCGGGAAGCCGGAGCGACAGCCGCTCCGGGGAGGGCTGCCCACCGCCCCCCAGGAGGGGCCAGGTGACCAAGCCCACCAGCGACGGCGGACACGGCACCTCAGGGTGCCCCGAAGATGCCCTGAGCCGTGCCGGGGATGCCGCCCTCCCCCCCAGACGGCTCTGTAAACAACGCCGCTTTTTATAAAAATGAGATAAGAAAGCACTTCCTTAATTCCCTTCCTGGGAGTGGGTTTCGCACCGCTCTCGCCCATCAGGAGAGCTGTGGAAGCAGCCTGCGCGCTGTCTGTGGGGCCCGCAGCCGCGCCTGGCTCCCGCTTTCGGCTCCCGGCTGGCAGCCCAGACCTCTTCCCGGCGCCCGAGGTGCGGAGAAAGCGGCGCTTCCCCCGTACCTGGCAGCGGGACTGGCTCCGTAGGCACCCCTCGGCATGCGCACGCCCCGCTCCCATCCTCCGGGTCCTCGTCCCGCGATGGCCTCCCCCGGCACAGTGTCCTCACGGAGAGAGGGGTCCCTCCCGCTGTCCCCGGCCCGTGGGTTGTCCCGCCCCGTCTGTCGCGGCGGCGGGAGAGCCGGGCTCGGCTCCCGCCTGCCGGGGGTTGAGCCGCAGCCCCTTCACTTGCGGGACTGTTTCCCTCCTGACAGGGTTTCCGGAGCGGTGACTTATCGGTGACGGGGTTTACATTTTTTTTTTCCTTTTTTTAAAATTTCCTTTTAACCTAAAACTCTCCCAAATTTTTTTAACGAATTCGGTCACGATCTTTCCCCGCTGCCAGGATCACTGGACATTCTTTTCCGCTCCTCAAACCGTCAAAACGCTATTGCAGACACTGGAAAATGCAAACCCCGAGAAACTCTAAAATCGCCCGGTCCCTACAGCGGGAGCGCGGGGCCCGCAGCCCCGGCCCCAGCCCCCAGCCCGCTCCTTGGAGAACGCGGAACATCGCAGCCTAATAATGAATCCAGAAACCCGGAGCGAGGGGTCGACTCCCGTTCCTGCGCTCGGCGGCGAGCTGTGCTCGTCCTCGCCTCCCTCTATTTAACCACTCAATTAAGAGGAGAAAGGTGAGCTCCCCATTACGCCGTCCCCAGGCATTTCGGTGCCTCTCTCGTTCCCCTCTTCATTGGCAAGCCCGGCCCGAGCAGCACGCACACGCCCGGCCTCCTCAATCTCCTTTCTCCGCTAGAATAATATTGTTCCTAACGACGTGGCCGGAATAGACACTTGCGTATTAAAAGTGAGGGAGGGGGAGAGATGAGAAGGGAATATTTAGTGTAATCCAAGTGCTTGATTATCCATATTCTGATCACAAAGAGTTTCTGAGGCCTGCTGGGAGTGATTAGATTAATGTAATGCGGTTTGAAGGGTCTGTGTTTTCTCTCTTAATTTGGGTCATTACTCGGAAAGCAAGCGTGAGATCATTTTATCTGCATGCAAGGAAAGATAGTCATTCAGGAGCGGTTTAAACACGCCGTAATGAACCGACCCCGAAAAGCGGCGCTGGGAAACTCCGAGCCGCCCTTCGCGCTGCCGGTCGGGGCCGCGCAGCCCCGCCGGGGGTCCTGCAAGGGCTCTGACCCCGTTCCGGGGGGCGGCAGCAGCCCTCTGAAGCCGCCCGGCTCCCTCCCGCCCTCGTTCTGCTCCTGCGATGCCCGCGGCGCTCGGCGGGGCCTGAAGCGGCAGGGCCCGGCTCCCGCAAGCCGCGTTCGCGCGGGGGATAGCGCCGTGCAGCCCGGCCCCCGCTCGGCCCGGGGCCCAGGTGGGAAATGAGACACCTGCGAAGGGCCGGTTTATTGTCCCATGATAGATATAGATATAGATATATTCCTCACTTATTCGAGCGTACATTTAAAATGGAGATTTACAGACACGTATAAAGAGCGCTGTCCTGGCGCCGGGCGGGGGGCGGCCAGCCCGGCCCGTCCTGGCCCGCTCCGGCGGCGCAACGCGCCGTTAAATAAGATTCCTCTTATATACAACTGCGGCTCGGGGTCGCTTGCTACCGGCGGCTGAGCTCGCTGGGAAAAGGACAGAGAAGCGAAGGCTGGTTTGGATAAATAGTGCTGGCCTGGTGGAGCAGGTCCGAGTGTGGCGGCGCGCCGGGCCCTTAGCTCTGCCCGCTGCGCCCAGGGTCCCGCGGCGGAGGAGCGCTGGAGACGCTGTCGTGCAACTTTCGGACGTGCTTCTTTAAATCAAAGTTTCTGCAAAATCCTTTCCCGCAAGTGACACACGTAAAGGGCTTCTTGTCATTGTGGGTGTGCATGTGGAAAGTCAAGTTATAGATCTGGTGGAAGGCTTTGTTGCAAATGGTGCACTTGTACTGCTTCTCTCCGCTGTGGGTCAGCTTGTGGTTCTTGTAGTTGCCTGCGGAAGAGGAAAAAGATGGAAAAGGGGGGTTACCCGAGGGTGCCCGGGCCGCACGCTGCACAGGTAAGGGGGGCATTAGGAAGTGTCCCCACCCGCACCCCCGTCCCACTTGTCAAACTCTGTCCTCGTCAGCGCGGAGCAGCGCGCAACTGGCATGGCACAAATGAGAGGCAGGGTCAACCCGGTGACCCGCGGCAAACGGAGGGCTCTGGATTAGGACCAAGGCCCGGCACCTTTCATTTAAAAAGCATTTAGGGGGAACCGTCAGCAGTGCCCGGCGATGCGGCCCAGCTTAGAGGGAAAGTAATTGGGAGCGGCGGCGGATCTGCCTGCGCCCCTCGCTTCCCCCAGCCGGACAG